>JAOWBW010000075.1:776400-851655 GCA_026119855.1 Campanula takesimana | reverse complement strand
GATGAAGGAACTTGGTTAAGAGTTTGCAGTGAGTTCTGCTTTTTGTTTTTCCAGCGGCTTTGGCAGAAGTGTGGCGGCTGAGGGCATTGATCATTTTTTGCATGTGATCCTTTGGCCAGTGCAGCTTTCTTCCCTTTGTAGAAGCCACGCAGTAGTTGTACTGCTCAGAAGTGAAATTGTTGTGATTGCCATTCTTTGCACATCACTCCAGTATCCACTAAGTCACACAACATCACCATCACTTCTCCAAACTCCTTCTGAGGGGTGTACTTGTGTTGAAGATAGAGACCCCAAGAGCTCCTTAGTAGTTCTGCTGACTAATTCTGGTTTGATAGAAAGAATTCCAGAATCTCCAGTCCAGCTAAAATAGCAACCTTTGAAGCAGATAACACACACATCCTTTGTCCTTACAGTGGACTTGATGGCATTTTCAGTCTTCACTTCCCAGATTCAAGTCTCTGATCTCTTCACCTTTCCCATTCAGCAGGGGTACCTCACAGACAATCCCATTGTCAAAGAATTCTGTACAGAGCCTCTTGTCAAACTTCGGTTCATCTAACTGGAATAAGGGCAGCAGTTTTGATGATTCAGTAGGGCGAGCAGTTTTCTTCCAACTGCATCAGCTTCAAATTCGGCCTTGATGATCTGAGATCCAGGTACAAAGTTGGTTTCATCCTAAAATAATCAAAGTTAGTAAGAGTTTGATGTAAGCAGTTTGAATAAGTCAAGCATTCAACTGCTACAAGGAATCCTAACAATGAAATAGGCGGTTGAAGCAAAACAGGGTAAAATGGTAAACACCCAAGACTAGACAGGAAAGAATTTGAAAAAGCATTTGAATGCATGAAGAACATGAAGAACAGGGGATAAACATGCAAAGCAAAAACTTAACCAAATTAAGAAAGAAGTATACCAAAAGACTCGAAAAAAAAAACCGATACTAACAAAGTTCTAAAATAACGAGTTCAAATAATAAACCCAGAACATAGTATCACAAAAAAAATACGAATGAACACCCAAAAAACCCAAAAATCAAAATTGTTCAAAAATTGAACAAAAGACATGAAATAAACAACAAACCCAGCATATATGAACATACGTAATTTTAATCAACCAAAAATTGAAAGAAAAAGCAAGTAAAAATATGAGAATACGAACAAGCTTTTTAGAACAACAATGGCGGAAAAAATGAAATGCTAGAGTGAAGGGTTCAAGAAATCATACCATATCGCCTTTTGATGTTTTAGATGTAGATGGAGCAGATGGGTCTGAAGATTTCTTAGGTGCCATTTGAAATTTCAAAGAAGTATGAAAAATTGAGATTGAGAATAGAGTGCAGATGAGAGAGAGATAGAGAGAATACGCAAATGAGGAAGAGGTAAAAAGGTAAAAGAAATGAACTTTGTCTTTTATACTCAATTAACTGTTCCTCGGGTAATGGAACGACGAGAACGGCGCACGATTATCTCCAGATGGCGTCCCACGTCCATAGAATTTAATGCGGCAGAGAAAATTGCAAAAGTGTCCTTATAATTGATATGACATAAAGTAGGGACTAAAATGCAAATTTCATACCTGAGCAGTTTGATTGAGCAAACCGACTTACCTTACGTCTTCAGCGGTTTTTTCGTGAAACTGATGTCTCTCTAATCTGATGGTGGTTTATATGTTTAAACCGAATGACCTTGCTTTCTTGTCAGTTTTGAAAGAACCGATTACATTCGTTTGACTCGTCAGTTTGATGGAGAATCTTGTACCGAACCATTTATTGATGCGGTTTTCAATGATGATAGAACCGCATACTAGATGACTTTTCTAAGCATAGCCAAAACACTTAAACAAAAGATATTAAAAATAATATATAGATATGATATCTTAAGTTAGTTCTAACATACCCATTTCTCCTCGTAAATGATAGAACCTGAATTTTCAAGCGGTTTGGTGAGGATGTCAGCAATTTGATCATCTGTTCCCACTTTTGCTAGAAAAATGTTTTATTTTCAACATGGTCTTTGAGGAAATGATATCTTATGTCGATGTGCTTGGTTTTTGAGTGCTGAACTGGATTGTTGGAGATGGATATTGCAGCAGTGCTATCACAGTAGATAGGGCATTTTGTTCAAATATCCCGTAGTCCTCCAACTGTTGTTTCATCCAGAGAATTTGAGAGCAACAACTTCCAGCCGCTATATATTCAGCTTCAGCGGTTGAGACTGAAACCGACGCTTGTTTCTTGCTGGAACCATGATACAAGCCGCGTTCCAAGGAACTGACAAGTACCACTTGTGCTCTTTCTGCTTATCTTACATGCTGCAAAGTCAGCATCTGAATAACCTAATAGATCAAATGAAGATTCTTTGGAGTACCAAAGTCCAAGGTTAACAGATCCACATAAATATCTAATAATACGTTTAACAGCAATAAGATGAGATTCTCTAGGGTCAGCTTGAAATCTAGCACACACACACACACTAAACATGATATCTGGCCTACTGGCAGTTAAGTAAAGTAGAGAGCCAATCATACCTCGGTAGAGAGTTTGATCAACTTTCTTACCATGTTCATCTCGATCCAAACTGCAGGCCTTAGGCATTGGGGTATCAACTGGTTTAGCAGTTTCAAGCCCGAACTTCTTTATTAAATCTTTAGTGTATTTGGCTTGGTTGATAAAGATCCCATCATGGCATTGCTTGACTTGGAGTCCAAGAAAGAATGTCAATTCTCCCATCATACTCATTTCAAATTTGCTCTTCATTAGCTTCTCAAACTTAACACACATAGTTTCATTAGTAGAACCGAAAATAATATCATCAACATATATTTGAACTAATAATGAATGACTTTTGTGTTTAACTATAAATAGAGTTGTATCGATTTTCCTTGAGAGAAGCCTTGTTCAATAAGAAATTTAGATAGAGTGTCATACCATGCTCTTGGAGCTTGTTTGAGTCCATACAATGCTTTCTTGAGTTTGAAGACATGATTTGGAAGTTTGTTGTCTTCAAATCCTGGCGGTTGATCTACATAAACTTCTTCTTGTAGTTCACCATTCAGAAATGCACTCTTCACATCCATTTGATATATCTTGAATTTCTTGAAGGATGCATAGGCCAGGAACAATCTTATGGCTTCAAGTCTGGCAACAGGGGCAAAAGTTTCATCATAGTCTATGCCTTCTTCTTTGCCTATAGCCTTGAGCAACCAACCTAGCTTTGTTTCTTGTTATTGTACCATTCTCATCCATCTTGTTTCTGTACACCCATTTTGTTCCAATTACAGAATGATTACTGGGCCTTGGAACTAGAGTCCAAACTTTGCATCTTTCAAACTGATTGAGCTCTTCTTGCATTGCAATTACCCAACTTGGATCACTTAGAGCTTCATCTACCTTCTTCGGTTCCATCTGAGATAACAGAGCAGTTGAGAACAAACTGTGATTATCTCTGTGAGTTAAACTCCCTCTGGTTTGGACACCAGTACTGATAGACCAATAACGTTGGCAGTTGGATGGTCTCTATGCTCATTAATTTCAGGAGGGAGGTTGTCTTGAACCACTATTTCTTGAAGATTTTCCAGAGGAGGATCATCCTGATAATCATTGAAATCTTCATTGAAGGTTAGATTTGGAACTGGTTCAACAGTTTGAATGGGGTCAGAAGACAGCGGTTCAACAGTTACACCATCAGCGGTTGAGTAGGATGGTTGTCAGTTGCTCTATGTCTAGTGCCTGTCTCAAAATCACTAAAATCATTAGCAACATTTGGAGCCATATGGGCTCAAGGAGAGCATGTTCATCAAATGTAACATGGACTGACTCTACAATTTTTAAAGATGTCTTATTGAAACAACGAAAAGCTTTGGAGTGTTTAGAATAACCAACAAAATACCTTCATCAGCCTTAGCATCAAATTTACCTCGATGCTCTTTGCCATTGTACAAGATGTAACACTTGCATCCAAATATCTTGAAGAAGGCAATGTTGGGTGATCTGCCTCTCCAAAATTCATAAGGAGTTTTGTTGTGAACTTTGATGATGAGGGAACGGTTCTGGGTGAAGCATGCGGGATTGACGGCTTCGGCCCAGAAGTATTTGGGAAGCTTGGCTTCGGCAATCATAGTCTTCCCGGCTTCAATCAAGGTCCTGTTCTTTCTTTCCACTACTCCATTCTGTTGTGGAACTCCAGCGGCAGAGAAATTATGATCAATTCCATGATCATCACAATATTGGGCAACACCATTGTTTGTAAATTCGGTTCCATTATCTGAACGCACGGCAACAATGTCATCCAATTTCTGAGTTTGGAGCTGTCTAAAGAGAGCGGTTACGATGCCATAAGTATCATCTTTAGAGGCCATCATTTCCACCCATGTATATCTTGAATAATCATCAACCACCACAAGTGTATAGCGGTTTCCTCCTATACTGGCGGTTGGGACAGGTCCAAATAAATCCATGTGCAGCAGTTGCAAACAGCGGTTCGTTGAAGGAGAGGTTTTACTAGGAAATGACTGTTTGGGCTGCTTTCCAAGCTGGCATGCTTTACACTTTTCATCATGATGGTCAGCCACTTTGGGTAGTCCTTTTACTAGACCATCCCTATGCAGTTTTGCTAGATACTTGAAGTTCAAGTGGCTGAGCCGCTTATGCCATAACCAGCTGCTTTCACTTATATTTTTGGCTACAAACAGAGGTCAGCAATAGAAACAATATTGCTTAAATCAATTATATAAACATCACCTGTTCTGTTGCCAGTCAGTAGAGTGACTCCAGAAGAAGCATCTTTGATATAACAGCTAATTGATGTGAAGATGCAGTTCATTCCTTTGTCACAAAACTGAGATATGGAGAGAAGGTTGTGCTTGAGTCCTTCTACTAGTGATACATTTTCAATAGTCACTTGTCCTCGTTTGATTGCTCCATATCCTACTGTTTCTCCTTTCTTGTTGTTACCAAAACTACTGGGGGACCTTTCATTTGGATGAAACTGCAGAGTAGTTCTGAATCTCCAGTCATGTGTCGTGAGCATCCACTATCCAAATACCAGAGATCCTTCTTCTTCTTAGCGGTTCCAGCCATAAAACATGAAATCTGAAAAATAAACATGAAAGGTTTTGGTCCCCCTTATTCCTTGGGTCCTAGGGTTAGCAGCTTTTTGGGACCCACACCTGTTTGACCTTAGGATTTTTACGTCCCTTGGAATTTGGTGTGAATCTTAAAAGATAATGACCAGCACTATGACCAAAGTCAGCACAGATAGAACAATGAATTAAGCCAGGTTGTGGTGGCGGTTTTACAAACCCATTACTGACCTTCGGTTTCTCATGTTTTACTGGGTCAGCGGTTTTGGCTTTAACAAAGTTAACCTTCTTGAGTTCCACCTTTCTCTTAGGTGCGGCTTTAGGAAATATAACAGGATATTCCTTAAACCGACTAGGAGCGGTTTCATTACTCAATACTTCCTTGGTTGCCTCAGCCGCTGTGGATTTCTCTTTCCACTTTGGATCTCTCCCAGTCTGGTTTTTAGGATACTCATAGAAATAATTTTGCTTTTTAATTTCTTGTGTTGAGCCCTTTTACCAGCATGATTCACCTTAGGAATTTCTTTGGTTTGTTCAGTTGGTTTCACACCACCTTCAGCACAAAGACAAGGACACTTACACCCATCATCAGTTTTAAATCCTAATCCACTTTTCTCCTTGGAGAGAATTTTTGAATTAACGATTTGTTCCATGTTGACTCCAGACTTAGTCCACACATCGGTCACTTTTTGAAGTTCATCCCTTTGTGCAGTAAGATCATGGATTCGGGTGTTAAGAACCTCGGTTCTGTCCTTAAGGTAGCGGTTTTCTTCCACAACAGAAGCTATCCCAACAATTTGGAGCTTGAGTTTTTCAATCTCCTCCTTATGGGACTTGCATTCTTTTTGGGAATATTCAAGTTCCGCAGCCATTAATTTATATGCCTTTTTAAGCACAGTGTGTTGTTGACAAATGACATTAGCCCGTTCAAGTACCTGGTCATCATGGCTTTGTTTGGTTTGATCCTCAGGAGAGTAGTTTGGTGAAATAGGAGTTTTGCCTTGTTTAGCTTCAGGAGTTTTTGGTGAAACTGACTTCATTTGATGGAGTGGCAGTGGAAGGCTTTCGTCAATTTCAACCTTTTCTTCAAATCCCATTAGGCAAAGATTTGTAACTCCTTCATCTTCATCACTATCATCTGTATCAGAACCCATCCATGTTAATGGTTGTTCTCCTTGTTCAGCAACCATTCCTCTTCTCTTGAAAAACTTCTTGTTGAACGGTTTCTTGGCAGGAGCAGCTTCATAGCGCGGTTTGGGACAACTGGAGGCAAAATGACCTGGTTGTCTGCAGTTGTAACAAACAAGATCATCCCTTTTCTTAGCATCAGCTTCTTTGTTGAATCTGGTTGGAGGGACAAACTTTGCAGGGCCGCCTGACTGAGATTGAGCTCTGTTCTTTCTGAACTTGGTGTAGTTTTTCACATAAAGAGCAAACTCATCATCATCCATGTCATCAAAGTCAACTTGAGTAGAACTAGATGCTACACTTTGGGAATTTTGAGATGGAGTGTAGGATTGATGAGAATGCTGTGGTTGAGAATAGGGTTGATGATGTTGAGGGTAAGGTTGATGAGGCGGTTGGTAATACTCTGGAGGTGCGGTTTGAGAAATATATCTTGGAATATTTGGATCAAAAGAAGCGGTTTGTAAATGAGTATTGGATGCGGTTTGATGGTGATCTGGATTGTAAACTGGAGATGTGGCATTGTTGAAAGCGGCAAGAGAAAGAGACTTGAATCTGTTTTCGGTTTCATGAGCTTCCTCAAGCTTGAATTCAAATACCCTTAGCATGGCATAAAGATGACGAAGATCAAGAGCTTCCAGATCTTTGTTGTCTTCTATGTTGGTAGTTTTGATCAGCCATTTGCTACCAAGAGATTGCATGAATCTCATGTTCAGGTCAGTATTGGAATACTTGTGCCCTAGAGAGAAACATACATTGACAATTTCCACGAACCGCTCATAGCATTGGCGAAGAGATTCCTTTGGGTCTTTGACAAAGTAATCAAAGAGCCTTCTCTATTGGTAGAGGCGGTTCTTCTTGGTGTCGGCATCTCCTTCCAGAAAATCAATGATGCCATCCCATGTTTCCTTTGCGGTATTGCAATCTAGAACCTTTGAGTGAGTTCTTAGATCAATAGCTGATACAAGCATGGACATGGCTCTTCCATTAAAGTCCACATTCCTTTGATCAGTTTCGGTCCATTCAGCTTCCGGCTTCTTGATTTCCGCGGTTTGTCCAGCAGTACCTGCATCAGGGTTAGCCTTCATCGGAACATAGGGTCCATTAACAATTGCAGTCCAAAATCCGCGATCTTCAGATATCATGTGCTTCTTCATCCTATCTTTACAGAAGATGAAACTATCTTCATTAAGAATAGGTAAGTGATTAGAGTTGGATGTCTGCATCATGTGGGAGTTTATGTTTGCCATTGGATCAGCACCCAAGCGGTTAAGCTTGTAAAATAATTTTTGGTGGATAAGCTCTGATACCACTTGTTGGTCCCAAAGGGCAACAAAGGTATAGAACCGCTAGAGGGGGGTGAATAGCGGTTTAAAATCTTTTTCGAAATACCCTTGAAAATCAACCAAGTACTTATCAGTTTGGTCTATTGCGGTTTAAAGCACTAGAACCGCTCAGATAAAATGCACAGCGGAGTTTTGCAGTTTTGTCCAAACTGAATTATGAAGAGTTGGGCGGTTTAAGTGGTTGAAAAGGAATGATGCAACTGACAGGGCACAACTGAAGTTTCACAAAAGTATGCAAATCATTTATCAAGTCATTTCACATGAAAGTAAATAAAGCTCATAAACATAAATGTAAATGACAAGAAAGAAAATAAAGATCAAGTACACCCAATTTGAAGAGGTTCGTTCTTGAAAGAACTACGTCCTCTACCTAGGTGGTTAGCCTAGGATTTTCTAATAGCTACTAGACTTGTATTGATTTAGAGGAGTTTTTACAAGATTACAAATGAATCCAAACTCTAAATAAACAATCTAACCTAACAATGCTATTATAACAACCTGTGTTTTCGAGGTATATAATCTATAAGAAAATATACTCCGGGTGTGTAGTGTGGAAAGAAATCAAGAGCTCAAAATATCTAAGTGATGGTGAGCAAATGATTACTTTCTGTGTAAGGCTGAGTTGATGATTTAAAGGCTTGAAGCTTTGATGAAGAACTCTGGGTTTGCTAAGGAGATGATGAAGATGTGAGTATCTTGGTTTTCAATCTTCAAAGCAAACTTGAATACTTGGGATATTCTCTTTGAAGCTTAGCAACCTTCAATGTTGAACAATGAAGGCTATTTATAGTGAAGGCATTAGTGACCGTTGGACAATGAGGTGAGTCATTGTATGGCGGTTTAATGCGCTGTCACAATCCCATTGGTTGACCTGTCACTGTCGTCCTTTGCTTTTGCTTTGTGGCAGGAAGTTGTTGGACCACTACCTGACATTGTCCTTTTAGTTGTTGAAAAGTACAACAGTAACTTTTCAAAAGACTAGACAAACCGACATTCCCAGAATAACTGATCCATGACTTGAAGTTTAAGGACAAGTCACCAGTCATTCATTTTTACGGTTGAAAAGCGAATGTTTGTCTTCAAGGAGTAAATGACAGCAATAACTTCTTCAATATCTTGGTCGGCGGTTCCACCAGATGCATGTGCGGTTTTATGAATGAACTTGAAATACGGTTTCATCAAAGACACAAACTGCGGTTTGACGAAGGACTTAAGGCACCACGCTGGCGGTTTGAAGACGGCGGCTTGAGGGACACTAAACCGCTAAGAGTAAACCGATCATAACTCAGCCTAACTACTAAAAATCTAGAAATGGACTTGTCTAAAAATTGAAGTAAAACTTCACAACAAGTAAACCTAAAGTCCATAAAAAGACACGTGGAATGGGTCAATCAAATCAGGTGGGTGTACTAACAATGAATCCTAACAAATAGAGTATTCAAATTTTTTTTGATGTAAAAAACATCTTCAAAAATTCATTTTGAGACAAAAATAGTATTCCCTCCGTCACAAAGTATATGTTCACCCTCTCATTTACACAAAGATTAAGAAATGATGGAAGTGATGTAAGTGTGAGATAAAATAATAAATTAGATTATAAAATATGAGACTGAGGGAGTATTAAAATTTATTGGTATAATTAAATCAAACTAAATTTGTAGCTCAAAGTTCCTTCGTACAACGTCCGAAAAACGACGACATTTATTCCGGGACAGAGGCAGTAGTTCGGGATCAAAAATCTAATTTACTCTTATTTTAATGTGTGTGAGACGGTCTTACATATGAGACGAGTCTCGTTGAGAAAGTAAATTGTTTGCTCCTTATGGGGGGCCCAAAATCTTGGAAAAACGCGTTTTTCCTAACTCCCAGGAAAAACGTGTTTTAAAAAAATCGCGGTGCCATTTTTGTAAATATGTGGATTTTTTAAAAAAAAACACACGGTGGTATTTTTGTAAATAATCCAAACTTCTCAACGGTTTTTGATATCAATATAAAACCTTCTTGATATGAGATTGATAGCCAGAACCTTTGAAAGTGATAGCCAGAAGGGTCATTTTGTAAATAATCGGACTTCTCAACGGCTCTGGATATCAATATAAAGCCTTCTGGATATGAGATGATAGCTTAAACCTTTGAAAGTGATAGACAGAAGGATCTTGGATATCAATATAAAGCTTTCTGGATATGAGATTAATAGTCAGAACCTTTGAAAGTGATAACCAGAAGGTTTTAAAAAACATGTTTTCATAACCACTAGGAAAAACACGTGTTTTACAGGGGACCAACTCATGGGTGGGGTCTCATGTATGAGACCGTCTCCCACAAGTTTTTGTCTATTTTAATTGTTTTATTTTATTTTGATTTATTTAATCTAAAATTGTATTGAATTTGTTAGAAAGTGACGCTAGTTATCCAAGAAATATTGTTGATACCTACAAAATCAATTTTTTTAGATCAAAGCTACAAAATCAATTTATTATAATTCATAATGTTAATACCCTAGTAGTGGACCACATTATATTTAACGTCACAGTTAAAGGACCACAGAATGGTACACCGTACATGTTAAGCTAGAATTGACATCTGCCATAAAATAGACACTTGTTTTTCAAATGATCCATAAGTCTTATGATAAATATCATAATTGGTTTATCTAATTTTTCTAAACAATACTCCCTCCATCCCAAAACACCTTGCATATATTTTCAGTGGCGGATCTAGGATGTTTTGACAGCGGGTGCACAATTTACACTAAAAAACTTAAAACATATTTTTTCGAATCGAGGTTAAATTACAATATGATACACCACTACAATTAAAAGTATATTTGCAACTATATAATGAATAGAAAAAATGTTTTGATCGAAAAATGTTTTTGATAGAAAAAATATTTACGAACAAAGTTTTTTTGTAAAAAGGTTATTCATTTTAAGATAGAAAAAATAATTAAATAATGAAGAAAACCCAAACATTAATTAATTATATTTGAGATAATTGACAGAAACCTAAAGTGGACTAGTTATATAAACTTGTAGTAGAAAATGAGAGAGAATAAAAAATATACTCCCTCCGTCCAAAAATGATCTTCACGTTTGACTATTCAAACTTTTTAAAGATATGAGCATTTGCTTCACTAGCTATATTGTGTTTATGCACATTTAAGCCTAAATTGTAGAAATGAAAAGAACTTTTTGGAACAATGAAAAATGTCAAATGTGAAGATTATATTTTTGAGACGGAGGAAGTAGTAGTTATATTTGAAATTATTGGAGGAAACTCAAAGTGGCCTTGTTAAGTTGGAGTAGTAGAAAATGAGAGAGAAGGAAAATAAAAATGTCTTGGATAGCAGAGAGATTCGAACCTGAGTGGCTTGCATCAAACAACTTTTAAGAAAAACCTTGCCACCAGAACACAAAGCTACTTGTGATTATAATCAGGGTTATAAATATAGACAATTTGCGGGTTCACTTAATATATAGGATTTAAAAAAAACATTTTTAACTACAAATTTCAATTGACCGGGTGCACGTGTACCCCCTTCTACA
The DNA here is from genome assembly GCA_026119855.1 of Campanula takesimana. Lineage (NCBI taxonomy): Eukaryota > Viridiplantae > Streptophyta > Magnoliopsida > Asterales > Campanulaceae > Campanula > Campanula takesimana. Next base: position 840,500 of record JAOWBW010000075.1, on the reverse strand, counting down.
ACATAAGATCCGCCCATGTATATTTCCCTTTTGGGTGTCCCATTGGTAAGTCCCACTTTCCCAAAATGGAAAAGATTCCCACTACTTCTCTCTCCTCTCCACTCACAACAACTATCAATTTAATATTCTCTACCCCACTTTCTCTCTCCTTCCCTCTCACACCACCCACTTTTCTTACACATTTTATTAATTTCCGTGCTTTTCAAAAATGGTGAAAGCTGTTTTGGGACGGAGGGAGTACAAATTTATGTGTTTACATGTTTGTATCACTATGAAATTATACTAAATTTTTTGTGACACAAAAATATAATATTTATTTTAAATGGTAAAAGAATGATATTTATTATGAGCTGGATGAATTATTTGATTTATTTTTTTCCATAGGTTAGGGAGTGGACGGTGGGACTAGGACTATGGTCCCTCACCTTTATGAGTTATGATATATAGTTGCATGGTCTACACCATGATAATGGATAATTAATTTGATGATAATTTGCTACCTAGAATCTTACAACACACGAATTATATCACTAGTTTGCAACTTTAAATTGGCTGGTCCAAATTATAACAAGTTTACAAGTGCTCTTCAGATTGGAAAGCTATACTACTTATCCTATTTTGTGATGAATGAAGGAAGAAAAAGAGTTGGTCTCCTGTAAAGCGCGTTTTTTCTAGTGGTTAGAAAAAAAAATATGTTTTTCAAAATTATCTGGCGGTCCTCAACACACTCACTAGACCTTCATAACACAGCAACTGGTCATCCTAAACATTGTCACTGGCTATCTATTAACACTTCTGTTACTCTAAAAAAAATTCAGAAAAAACCTTCTGGTTATCACTTTCATAGGTTCTGGCTATCATCTCATATCCAAAAGGCTTTATATTTATATCCAGGACCCTTTTGGCTATCACTTTCAATGGTTCTGGTTATCAATCTCATATCCAGAAGACATTATATTGATATCCAGAACCGTTGGAAGTTCCGATTATTTACAAAAATGACCCTTCTGGCTATTACTTTCAAAGGTTCTGGCTATCAATCTCATATCCAGAAGGTTTTATATTGATATCCAGAACCGTCGAGAAGTTCCGATTATTTACAAAAATGTCACCGCACGTTTTTTAAGTAAGTTTCACATATTTACAAAAATGTCACACGTTTTTTAAAAACACGTTTTCCATGAGAGTTACGAAAAACGCGTTTTTTCCAAGATTTTGTGGAAGAAAAATGATACTTCTAGTTATGCTAAGTTACTTGTTTGTTTTTTTTTTCTTTTGAGCGAAGTTACTTAATCATTTTAACAGTACATTTATTTTTTATTATAAAGTAATTATATTTTAATTTTAAAAATCAGATTTGTATAATTACTAACAGATTAATCAATTACAATAAAGTGTACTCCCTCCGTTCTATAACTGTGCACAAATTTCTTTTTTTTGGCGTCCCATTGATAAATCACATTTTCCAAAAATATCAAGAATCTTTACTATTTGTCTCACTCATTCTCTCCCTTACTTTACTTTTATACTCACAACACCAATCAACCTACTATTCCGTACCCCACTTTCTCTCTCCTATTTCTTTTTTCACACTCATAATAATTACCCACTACTATTCATTCCTTAATTCACGTGCATAATTTATTTTGTGCATATAGTTGTGAGACAGAAGAGGGAGTATAATACATACAAATAATCAAATTACAATTAACTCAAAAGTAAAGAAATTAATTTGTAAGTGATAAAGATGTTGGCGGTGAAAGTGAAAGAAGCATGGTCGTAATACACGGCCCCGGTCGCCGAGCCTGGGCGAAATACTATGTCGGGCTGGTCATACGTTATGTATTGAGTGTGTTTCAGTGGCGGAGCCAAGATTTTTTTTCAATGGGGGCAAAGTTAAGCTACATAAAATTTCAACTGTATTTTTGTCAATGGGGGCAAAAAATAAAATATAGTGTATTAATACTTTCATCTCAAAGGGGGCAAATTTCAAAAAATTGTACCAAACCTCAAAATTTTTGCACTAGTAAACTTTTGTTTTATAAAAATCAATGGGGGCAATTGCCCCCTTTCCCTTAAGGGTAGCTCCGCCTCTGGTGTGTTTTGGAATAAACTAGTTCCTTTATAAATTATAAAAATTCATGTTTTTAACCCTTAAATCCTAAAACTAAAACCCTAAAACATAAACCCTTTAAAAACATGATTTTTTATAACTTATTTCTCCCAAAATCTTCTTTACTGTTTTTACGTTTTTTTTTTTTTTTTAAACAACGTTACTGTTTTTACGTTAAGATCCGACAGTTAGTTTTTTATTGTCAGAATCTACGCCAACCCACATGCACCAGATTAACGCGTTTTTAGCTCCCCTTTTTTATATTTATTTTTTAAAAACTCATTTTTGTCCTTGCATTACACGATCCCTTTGTTTTTCGCTTTTTCGTGGATTTGGAGATATTTTGTCTGTGTATTATCCCTTGATTAGCGCTTGATTCAAAATTATGATAACTAGAAAATATTATTCTTCTGTCTCAAAATAAGTGGTGAAAATCTAAAGAAAAACTTATTTAACACTTATCTTAGTGTATAATTTGTTTTCATCCCTTAACGTAAAACATAATCTATGTAAAACAGGTTTTACACTTTTCTTAATGTAAAACAAGTTTTTCATAAGACTGACATGAGTCATACTTTCTTTTTTTAATAGGTCTCAAAGTAAGAGTTTCAAAATGATAATTGATGAATAGTATTTTGGACAATTTTGTCCTTATAATCCTTGTATAATTACAAAAAACCAACAATTACTGGTTTTTTACTCTGTTGCAATATGAATAGTGATTTAGACAATTATATTTTCAATCCACTTGTAATTTATCCATTTTTTGTTGTGTACTCCCTCTGTACCGAAATAAATGTCATACTTTTCATTTTTGTTTGTACCAAAATGAATATTTGTCTTACTAAAAATAGGGAATGAGGTTGGTGATCTTCCTATACTACCCATTCTAATAGGCACAAGTATTGCAATGCCATAACATGTGTCACTCTACCTGTATCAAGGTTCTAAAAAGCGCTAGGCGGTCGCTAGGTGCTGCAGCTGGGCTAGCGCCTAGGCGGGGCGTAGACGGGATCTAGGCGGGACCGAGAATTCAAACATAGTTATAATATCTTAGGCTGGGAACAAGGCGTTTCATGAACGCCTAGCGCCTAGGCGGGGCTTAGGCGGTCTAGACGGGCGACTTTTAGAACACTGACCTGTATGAATAGATTGAAGCAATCAAAAAAACATAAATAAAAGCTTAAAAACATTGACTTGTCAGCTAGCTATGACATTTATTCTGGGACAAAGGGAATACTTAATAAAGGTGCAAAATCAAAGTAAAAGTTTTACTATGAGACAGAGAGGGTACTCTATTATATTATTAATTAAAAAAATTATATCATAATCTATATCTTTATCTTATCTTTATGGCTTATATTTTATGTCTCATAATAAATGTTATGATTGATTTGTGAAAATTTTCTTAAAAATATATAATTGTTCCATCACCCGTGACACACCTGAAAAGGTCATAAAAATGAATAGTTTTATGATTAGTGATACTCCTTTCGTCTGAATAATAGCTCTACATTCTATTCTATTTTATTTCAGAAAAAGAATATTATTTTTCAAAATGATAATTGATTAGTAATATTTTAGACAATCTAATATTTGTATATTTACAATAAAATCAGCACTTTATTAACCAACTTTTACCCACTTAAAATATAAAAAATATTTTAAACAATATATCCTCTATCTACTAGACATTTTTACATAAAAGTGGTATAGAAATTTCGGTTTTCAGAATAATATTTGAATTACAACTGTTAACGTCATTATAACTTATTCTTCTTTTTTTTTTTTTTTGGTATTAAAATTAGATCATATCCTAAAAATTTAAAAACAAATTCTGAATATCTGAATTTTTTGTCTTATAAATCAAACATAAAAACTTAAAGTGGAGTCAATGTGATAATCTAATAGACCAAAACTTTACAACCTTTTGCAAACAAGATACGCTTACTAGAAGATGTAACATGCCAAATTTACAGTCAATATTAACTTTTTTGTTCATAGCATGAAATCTAAAAAACAAGTTGCTAATTGTTAATTTCAAGTCTATTAAATAAAAACTTGGTTTCAAAAAAAAAAAAAAGTCTATTAAATAAAAACTAATCAATGACATTGAATAGATCTTATCTATTTTAAAATATCTACTAGCCTAATAAACAGATGAGTTGACTATGGTTTACTTTCTGACTGGGTTTGGGAATAAAGAGGGACTAAAATTTCACATAGTAATTCACCAAAATATAATATATTTTCCATTTAATACTCCCTCTGTCCCACTCGAAATAGGACGTTTTGCCATTTTGGGTGTCCCACTCGAAATAGGACATCCCAAAATAGAAAGCTTTTATTACTTTTTTATTAGTAGGACCCACTTGTCATACTCACAATTTCTTTTCATTTATTACTCCCTACCCACTTTCTCTCTCCTTCATACTCACAACACCTACTTTTCAAACAACTTTTAATAATAAAAGATTATTATTCCTTAATCCCCGTGTCGGGACCAGGAATCCTATTTCGGATGGGACGGAGAGAGTATATTTTTTTGAGTAAATCCACATCTACCGACATTCCAAAACCAACGTAGGTTTATGGGTGAGTTTATTTTGACTTAAAAGAAATTATTCGCCTGATTTATAATAAGTGTTTTGTTGATTTGTCAATATTTTAAAATATAGCAATAGGAACTAGAAAGTCAAAAAAACAAGTGCCTTGACTTAGGGGTGATTAAATTTTTTTTAGAACCGGATCGGATCAGAAGAAACGGACTAAACTAGCTAAAATTGGACCAGACCATTACATATAGTGGTTCCGGTTACAAAATATTATAGAACCAGTATATTGGTTTTGTCATGGTTCTTAGTAAAATTAATTCCGGTTAGAACTGGACCGGACCGGACCGGTTGTGCATATATATACTATACTCCCTCCGTCCCAGCTCACTTGATACTTATTTTCATTTTGGTCTGTCCCAGCTCATTTGACAGTTGACACTTCCCAAAATAGCTAACTTTTTATAATTTTAATTCACTCTATTCCACCACTCATTCTCTCTTCATTTGCCACCACTCAATTTATTCAATTACCACTACTATTTACCCCACGCATTCTCTCTCTTAATTTTCTACCACAAATTTTCCTTATTTTATTTTTTTCCCCTTACTTATTGTGCACACCTCTTGGGTGTCAAGTGAGATGGGACGTAGGGAGTATATATTTATTTTATATGTATTACTATTATATAGCAAATAAAATTATATACTTACTTTTGTATTATAATTTTTCAAAGACTCTTGCTTAGTAAAAAAAGACTCATTTAACTATTTTTAACTTTGTACCCAACCCAAGCTTCAAGGTCCCAAATCAGCAAACCCACGTCCTAGACTCCTAATCCTTATTCAGTGATTTTCACCTTTAAACATTTATTTTTCATAATTCATATCCTCTTTTTAGTTTACCCAAAGAGTGAAACTCTAGTCTTCAATTCTTCAACTGCGTCGCTTCCCTCCCTCCCAAGTATTGGTTTATTTGAAAACAAATAAACTTCAAATGATTTGGACCAGAACCAGTGTATTGGTTCTCACAAGTTTTAGTTTGATTCTGGTTCTAAATTTTTATAAAACCAGAGTATTGGTTTCGGTTCTATAATTTTTTGATAAAAAATGGACCAGACACGATCACCCCTGGCTTGACTCAAGCAATACTTTATCGAAGTAATAGGGAGAAAAATGATCAATTGAATATTGTACCTTGACTAACACAAAATCATGTAATTTTTTAAATAGTAAAAACATATTATTATGATATTAAAATTTTAAGATTTATTAATTTTGATACACAAAATTGTCTGTTTAAATATTTCATAGTTTTATTAATTTTGATTCACAAAATTGAATTGATGAGTTAAATATGCAGATCAAAAATTAAAATCGTTAAATATAAAAATAATAATCTCTATAAAGCTCACAATTTTAATTGTAAATCAACATTTTAACTTACTAATTGATTACCTACTTTTAGAAATAAACCCGAAATGCTCCCCACTCTCCGCCGATACTTTGATAGAAACCACAATGGTCAAACGTCAAAAACTTTGACCATTTCTTTTTTCACATTTTAGTTATCTTTTTTGTTTGTTAAACCAAAGGACAATATATAAATAAAGAAAATTTTGAAAATGATGGATTAGATTTATCGAACAAGATAATTCCATGTGAGTGCGTATCTTATGTCTGTGATACTAATAATCAGTTGAAAGGAATAACCCGACTTGGGATGTATGGGTACTCCGCTCAATCTGCCCGAACCTGACTGGGTTGGATCGGCTGGTCGCTCTCCTTGTTACTCAGCTCGGTCTTAACTGGTAGCCGAGTTAGAAACGTCATCTGGGAACCGAGCAAAGGCTAAGTCGTGTTCCACTCACCGCCATGCCTTCCAAATTCCTTGAACGAGCTCGGCCCGTTCCACCAAGCTGAACTGTTGGGGCCATGATTATCAATGCCGAAGGCCCTTTAACTTGTCCTCACGAGCACGCCTCACTTCGCAGGTTGGACCTCGGCGTACCTCTGCTCGGTATAAACGAGCCGGACTGGGACTTTGACAATATCCGCCAAAAATATAGAGACCAGATGCTTGACCCAATCCGTCACAAAGGCCCATTAGCGGCTTCTAGAACTGTTGCCCTAGTACGGACAAGGTGACTCACCCTTATGGATAGATCCAAATTCCTAGATTTGAGGGAGGGAATCTAGGCGACAAGGCATCTATTTGGTGGTATAAATAGGCACCTCAGCTTCATTTGTTCATTTGGAAAGGTTAACTTCTTTCTCTTAGCTCTCTTTCTTTCCGGGTTTATTCTCTAAAGAACATCTAACTTATTCTCACGCCGGAGGGCCTTCGCCGGTGAAGCCCCGGCTCAGTTCACGTTTGTTCATCTTTTTCAGGCTAAGCGAGGCGTTCCAGATATCCAACCTTGGATCCGGCATTATTGATCTCATTTTTGACTCGATCATTAGTAATATCATCTGATAATAATAAAAAATATACATTTAGTTTTTTAATTATTGGTATATGGTAAAGATAGGATGGTTCTAATCAACCTCTCTCTTTTTTGTTTCTTTGCTATCATATCCCTAGCAGCTGCAGTAGGCATCGCATTTAGGGAAGAGGCGGTCAAGCCGGAAATCCAGTTAGCTAGGCAGCGGATGAGGAATCAAATCCATGTTTTTGTGAAATACATTGTTCAAAAAACCGCCTTAAGATGTTAAGATGGAGCGTAGGCACCATTTAAGCATTAAGCAGCCATCATAAGGAGGGTATACATATGGTTTTCTTTTGTTTAGTGAAATACATGGTTTAAAAAACGCATCCAGTCAGAAATTTGGCGGCTAGGCGCTGACTGGTCGGGTTGGGCGCCGCCTAAGCGTTAAGCGCGCAACTATAAAACACATGAATCAACTCTAAGCCGATCAAAAAACGCATTCAATCATAAACTCGCTGCCTAGGCTCCCTGGGCGCCGACTAGTCGGGGTTAAGCGCCACTCACCGCCGAGGTCTGGTGTTTTATCGTTAGAAAAATATTTAGTCCTAAAACGGCATCATTTCTCATTATTATAAAGAGCAAACTGCATTAGATAAGTAAAAAAAATATTTTGACATTTTTATTTTGATGGATTATATGGCAAAAACAATGTAGTCCACTATTTCATCATCAAAAGAAGAAGGGCTTTTATCTAAAAGGACTCTCAAATATGAACTGATTTTATGCTCTTTACGCGTAAATGTAGTACGGTAAACTTACATATAAATTTCAATAGTTATTCCCATAAACACTAACTGACACTCACTACAAACAAACTACTATTAAGATTCTTTGGACTATTAAACTACACTCCAAGCAAAAAAATCGGTATGGCTCCTTTGTTACATAGTTGCCTTCTATAGGCCATTCTTAGCTTAGTTTAAGTTAACTTAACTTAGCATATTTTATTCTAAATAAATACTACCTCCGTCCCAGCTCATTGTGCACAGTTGTTTTTTCTAGTCAACTTAACTGAACTTTGACTATAATTTTATGAAAATCAACATAACTTAATGCAATTCTAAAAATGTTATTGTTATTATTCCTAATGGTGAAACAATTGCAATTTTTAGAATTGCATAAGAATATCTATATTTTCGTAAAAGTATTGTCAAAATTCAACTGAGTTGACCAAATGAACAACAACGGTGCACATTGAGCTACGACGGATGTAGTGTATATACTCCCTCTGTCCCACACGAATTAGGACAAATTTTCATTTTTGGGTGTCTCATTCGAATTAGGACAACCCAAAAATAGAAGTGTTCTATTTAATGGGACCCACATTCACACTCACAACAACTTTCCACTCATTAGTCTCTATCTCACTTTCTCTCTCCGACTTTATTTTTCATACTCACAACACCTACTCCACTAACACTTTTTCCTTAATCTCTGTACCCAACCCAAAATCTTAATTCGGGTGGGACTAACGGAGTATATAAATATATTGGAAAGATGGTTGGAATTGAGAATCTAGTATGTGCAAGCTTTAAAAGCTAATGACCGACCATGTCGTAATTTAACTAACTATATTCCTATTTACTATAAATATTACGAGGGGAATAAGTTGAGGTACATCCTTTCTATATCAAGCAATAGAGTTTAACCAAACTTTCCAAGAATCTTATATTGATTCTGCTTCATTTTCTTTCTTTTTTTTCTCGGATCTAGTAGAAACAGAACATTCATGGTTCATTGAACAGCATTTTTTTATTATTTTTTTTGACGAAGAAAATTTTAGAAAGGGTTTTATAAATAGATTCCACTTTGTAAAGGATCACTGATATGCGAATAGTCGCCCTATGTTTTTTCTGAAAGCAAACAATACATAACTGCATTAATAAAATTTAACAAGATGGAGTTCACAAACAATACAATTTCCTTGTAAGTGTATTTTTTTTTTTCTAAGAATCTATTATTGTAATAATAATAAAAAAAAAACTCCATTAAATCTGTGTTGATTGAAATAAATTTGCTTATCAATTTTTTTTCCTTCTCTATCTTGAATGATTTTATTTATAATTATTTTTACCATGGAGGCAGTTTGATTGTTTTTGAGGAATACAATAGTCTTTTAACGTGCTTCTTTCTGAATCACTGACCGTCCATTTGAGTGAGAGATAAGAATCATGCTACAAAAAAAAAAGGACTTGTACGTTCCGTCACAAAGAGCCTTAGTGACAAAATCCTTCGTCACAAAGGCCGTTTTCATTTCCCTTGTCACAAATTGTTGTTTGCGACGGATCCGTCACACAGTTTATGACGGAACATCCGTCCCTAAAAGTTTATGAACTCCGTCACAAGCTATTTTTTTTTTTAATTTAAATTTTCACATGTACTGGTTTAGCTTTGGACGAGAAATTAACAAACTTTTCATTATCTCTAATTATATTTCCAGATATTCTATGTAAGTAGGGTTATATTTCTCTCATAGTAAATGTTTATTGTCATTTGAATATACTTCTACATTTTGTAATAACTAGGAAATAGCAACTTTCATTTATAGACGTATAATTATTAGAATTGTGGATTTTTAGTTTTAGTTTTCTTCCTCCCTTTGTATATAGATGCATGTAGTGCCTTTTAGCCTAACCCAATAACTTGATTAAAAATATGCCATCTTTTGACTTTGCAACAAGTAAGCTTCAGAGTTTGACCTTATACCTATATATATATATATATATATTAATTCTCTGTACATGTCTCATATTATTGTCACTTTTATATCTTTTTTTTTTTACATACTCCCAAACAAGATAGAATAAGTGACAACATGAAGAACCTCAAGTCAAAATGGTACTTCAATATTCAATTGTTTTACAGAAAAAATAAAATGAAAAAATAAATAAATAATGAATGACATTTACAGTCAGGATGATATCTCTTTTTCTTTTCTTTTCTTTTCTATTCTTTTCTTGCTTCAACTAGTAGGTAGTCAAGATTTTGATCTACTTTCACACCTTGTCAAAGGGGTTTTTCATATCACCACCTAGCTAGCTAACTAGTTTTTTTTTTTTTTTTTACTTTGAGTGTTTAGAAATTCGATAAAATTGGAACGGTACAGAAAAGAGAAGCCTCATTTCCAAGGATTTTTGTAAGTGTGAGTCGATCTACTAGACAAAAAGAAAGTTGAATTAAAGCTAGCTCACATCTGTGTTATCCAAACGAGAGAAATCCACGTGTAGTATTTGACCTATACGCATAACGACATTCAGAATAGTGTCAGGATTTTCGATCACTCTGTATGTTCAATACGCTGAGGGTAACTCATTCCCGCTTCTCCTGCATCTCTTAAGTATCTAAATCACAGAAACTTGCGCGTGATATATGACCTGAGCGCAATTGCAAAGTCATTTTTTTTAGAAGGGACCAGGAGTGATTGATAGGGAAAACAAGTGCACTTTGATCAATATTTATGTCAATCTAATCATCCTAATGAAATTCTAAAAATTGTTATAAATAAATCACTTAGTGTCTTATCAATAACAATTTTTAGAATGTCATTAGGATGATTAGATTAACATAAGTGTTTAATTAAAGTTCACTTGTGTTGAACATGAAAGGTCAAATGTGGCCAAACATAATGAGACTTAGAATAAAAGGAGGTCAGAATAATACTCATATTACAAATTATACCTAAAATAAAGTGGGTCAAAATAGACAAAAATGATATTATTAATAGTTTTCCGAAATTTAGCGGTACTAAAATGACATTTTCTGAAAGTCAAGCGGGTCGAGACCCCTTGCCTTCTGTGTGATTTCGCCGTTGGCTGAATTTTTTAATATTTATAGTAGTAACAATATTTTCTGGAGTCACATAATGCCTCTTCTTCCATGTTTTTGCCTTATACTGAGCCCTTAATTTCATTTTTTTTAACAGAAGAGCCCTTAATTTCATTAACAACTTCATTTTTGACAAGGTAAGTAAACCACATTCAATATTACTTTCAACTACTCCCTCTGTCCCAGAATGATAGTCCTCTTATTTTCATGGGTGGTTTTACGAAGGAACTTTGAGTAATAATTAAAGCTACTTTTAATTATTCTCATAAAATTGTTGAAATTGTTCTTGATACACCATTATAAATACTATTAATATCAATTTTTAGATTCACATTAAAATAATTATAAGTAGCATTTATAACTGCTCAAAGTTTCCTCATAGTAACAACGAAAAAAGTTGGACTATGTTTCTGGAACGGAGGGAGTATAACTTTAAACGAGCTAAGTTCAACTAGGTCATGATGAAACTAAATATAACCCTATTCTAGATTATTTTATTTGGAGTTAGTACAAATTATTTTTGATAAATTCACATAAAAGATTAAATAAAGTAAAAAAAAAATCGAGCTCAGTGAATAATTAATTACGACTTCACTCGTACGCAACCATAATGTTCTCTGGATTTTCTCGTATTTTCAAGCTAGTATATAATATCTAAATAACAGCATCAATCCAATAAAAATGGATTAATAAAAAGCCTTGGGAGATGTAATTTTCAAAAGTGCTAAATATCACTCTCTCTATCTCTTTATAAATTAATGTCTTACTTTTATTTTAAGTTTCTTATAAAATAAATATTGTCTTTTTAAATAAAACATAGTAGTATAATGTTTGGTGATCTTCTTATTATACTATTTCTTTCATAGACACAAAGAATGCAATTCCACGTAAAGTAGAAAGAGCTTTTGTGAGCAAAAGTTATTCAGTAAATAAATAAATTTGAGCAATTAAAAAATTTAAAAAATCAAAATTTTTAACTTATACTCCCTCCGTCCCACCTCACTTGAGACCTAAGGGGTGGACACAATAATTAAGGAAAAAAAGAATTTAAAAAAAATGTATGGTAGAAAATGAAGAGAGAATGAGTGAGGTAAATAGTAGTGTTGGTTGGATAGATTGATTGGTAAGAAATGAAGAGAGAGAATGAGTGGTGAAGTACATTCAATATAAAATTATTAAAAATTGGATAATTTGGGAAAGTTTCAAGCGGGCTGATATGGATCAAAATAGAAATAAGAGAAAATTTTGAGGGAAACTAGTTTCTCCATAAGTTATAAAAAGTCCTGTTTTTATAGGGGTTAAAGTTTGGGTTTAGGGTTTAGGCCCTTTAGGGCCGGGTTTAAGGCTTAGGGTTTAAAGGGTTAAAAAATGGATTTTTTTATAACTTATGGAGGAACTAGTTTTCCCCAAAACCAACTCTAGAAATAACTCTCAAGTGAACCGGGACAGATAGAGTATTAATTTTGAGGCAAAAAAATTAGATACTCCGGTATAAAAAAAAATTCAGTGACAACTTACAAGTTGCATCAGGTTGACAGGGTCGTCTGGAACCAACAGCAAATACGTTGACTTTTTCTAAGTCCACCTAGAAGTTTGAACACCAAAAGAAAACACTATCCGATGATTGCGGCTATTATTCAAACATAAAAATATTTATCTGATATTCGCATTTTTTTTTAATAATAATTTGCCAATTTAAAAAAGGAAAGAAAACAGAATTTTTATGGGTCGGGTGTGTGGGTTTGAGCAGGATTATATTATAATTGTCACATGGGTATGAACTATGAAGTCAAAGTTCAATAGCTTATCTTTTTTTTTTTGTAAAGTGTCAAATATTATTTTTTGATTAATAATCTAAACATTTGATAAAATGTTAACGCGTCAAACTACATTTACGGACAAATTTACTATTCAATGTTGGGAAAAAATCTTCCTCGATTTGTGTGCACGTCTTCGGTTATACCACTGATTTTTTAAAGATCTGAAACTGCTGTAGCGAGAATTTTGTGCAGCACTACTGCTCACGATCGTGATTTGGTCACATCCTCTTGCTTGTTGTGTGTGGCTGAAGTTGATTTGGCAATTGTGAGTCCAACCGATTTAAAAAAAAAAAACATCTCATTCATTAAGCTCAAAAATATGATGAGGTACTGATACCATGGTCTATGCTGCTGCAGCAGCAAGCTGGAGCAACTGTGCAGCAAATCCATTTCTCATTTTTTTTTAGATCAAACTTTTTTACAACTTTATTTAAAACACTTTGTACCATTTAACGCAGTGATGCAATATAGTGGCGAACTAAATGAGCTTGTCCTTTAACATTTTGTTTATGAGGGTTCTTGATTTTCCTAATAAATGTATTGTTTTATAATACTCCTTCCGTCTCACCCTAAGTAAGGTTTTTGACTTAACATAGGAATTTAAAAAAAAAATGTGAATATGAAAAGTATTATTTTCGAATAAATATTGGGTATTGTTGTATTCCCTCTCCGGTTTAAAACATTTATCAATTTCTCATTTGCTATTTTATTTTTTTAAAGAAAGAGTAGAGTATTGATCAATTGCACCACATCTAAACCTTATACAAAACGACATATATTTTAAATCAGATGAAACACTGTTGTTCTTATTTTTGTCTACTTACCGTCATTCCCTAGTTTGGAGATAACTTGCATCAGAGGCTCTTTGGTTACATGTATTAACATTTTCAAAATTATAAGAAATTGACCAATCAATAATACCACGTCTACACCTTTATACAGTACTTATGTTTTTACTATTATTAATTACTACCTCTGTTCCTAAATGAGTGTCCAAATTTCATTTTAAGGGACACTGAAAATCTCAACTTTATGTACAATTTGCTAGCAAAAATTCATATATAATCTTGTAATCTTCTTTCCAAACATTTAGTTTTGCACGTATAAAGAAACCGGTGAATTTTTTTTCGAAAAAAAACATTTAGGGACAAAGTTATGTTAAAAAAAGACACTCATTTTGGGACAAAGATTTCTTAAAAATGGACACTCATTTAGGGACAGATGGAGTATTACCTTTTGATTAAAACTGACAATGAAATTTGTAATTTGAGCAAGACACCTGTAAATTGGCAGTAATGCAACAAAAAAATAAAATATTTATAAAAATAAAATAAAATAAAATAAAATAGAAATTATGGTCTGGAAAATGGCCATCAATCAGGAAATGACAGCAACTTGTTTGTAATTCGTTTTCATGTTCAAGGGGGAAGCTGGGCCCTGATAATTTGCAAAATAGATAGATACATACAAAGACCTGTCTATATCATCTTCAACCCCCATTAATTAGTTATACCTTTCAACAATAAAAGGGAGGGAAATATTTTCAATATTAGATCTCTACCAAAATCACTTGAACATTTGACAGCTCAAAAAATAAAAAAAAATAAAAATTATTAAATGTCATAATTATCAGTTTTCATTTTGAGACGTCCCAACAAAAGCGGATAGTTCATATGTTTCAATCTGTTCTGTTGGCTACAGCGGAGCAGCAAAATCTCTGATGCAACAATTTGACATGGAACCAGATCAGCAAAGTTGCTGAATTAGCGGTTTATAATTGGATTTTGACAACATCGCAACAATAACACAATTGTCAAACCTAGCTATAAACCTAGCTTTAGGCCTATAAAACGACGTTATACCGCCTTATAAGGAAAGTAAGCCAATATGACAAATGATTACGGAACTACCATAGTTGAATAAACAGCTTAATAAGGGGTTTTGTGGGGGGGGGGGGGGGGGGGGGGGGGGGGGGGGGGACTCCCACACTGAGAAAACATAAATTTGGTAATTTTTGTGTTACTGCTCAAGTCCTACAAATCCCTTATGCATCAAAACTGGTCCAAGTAAAATGACACTAATATTACACAACAGAACTAATTGCAGCAAAAACCAGAAGCTCAAATGAGATAAAATCGCATTTATAAATATAGAGACAAAATCACAAATGATCGAATAAATAAGCAAATCACCTAAACCTAGCCAAATTTCTGACAGCAAGACAAGTTTCCGCACCTTTTAGTGAGAGATATGTCCATCGTTATTATCAGGAGTCCTTCACAACCGCAGTTGGTCGAGTTCTTCGTTGATGTACATCCCAGTTGTACACCCGAGCAATTGTAACCTAACACAGTGTAGTAATAACGTAAGACTGAAGCATCTGGCTATGAGTAAGAGTGGATTAGAAGGACAGTGGAATGGAATTGAATAGGGTAAATATGTAGTTATGCTCTCCCTCCGTCACGGAAATATAGTCCCACTTTGACTTTTTATTGTCAACACAATCATCCTTTGACCATAATTTTACGAAAAGTCAATTATCCCTATGTATCTAAAGAAATTTTAATTGATAGTTGATCAACCAATAACAATTTTTGGACTTGTATAGGGATAGCTAGATTTTGATGAAGTTGTAGTCAAAGTTCAATTGGATTGACCATAAAGTCTTGAGGCAGTACCAACAATAGCATCCTAAGTATATTTATCTTGAAACATACAAATAGGAGAGAGATGATAACACTCTATGAGAAGCCAACCATTTTTTGGAAGTTATATGAAGTTTAAGAGAAAATACAAAACCCAACTATATTGTTGTTAACCACGCTAGTTTTGGTCCATCCCTACCTCTAGCCTAGTTTTAGCCTACTCATGCACTTTACTTTTAACTGTGCACTTAGTGGTCGATATTGCAGGTCTAGCCATCTCAAGCACTTTTCTCTCGTTTTCAATTTTGGTACGGGAAACATATATTCAAGAATAATGCATGGCATGTTGGTATGTGTTAATAGCTTTCTACAAATTGAAATACAGTAGCAAACTTTAGGCGTAAGAATAATATTAACAACTCAAAGCATAAGTCCTGATAAATGGTGACAAATAACCATACCTGGGTTATTGTAACTTGATCCCTTAAGAATTGTAGATCAGTTACCAAAACCTCTAAACTGGCTTTAGCATTTTCTAAGTTCTTCTGA
The DNA here is from genome assembly GCA_026119855.1 of Campanula takesimana. Classification (NCBI taxonomy): domain Eukaryota; kingdom Viridiplantae; phylum Streptophyta; class Magnoliopsida; order Asterales; family Campanulaceae; genus Campanula; species Campanula takesimana. The sequence continues at coordinate 824,507 of JAOWBW010000075.1, read as the reverse complement.
AGTAGAGCAGTGGCCTGCAATACAACGAGTTTGACAAAGTTCAGAACCTTATTTCTCGAATACTATAAAAGAAAAAAAGAAAAAAACTCTCGGGCAGGCAAACACCTCTTCACATGAATATTCCAACATCACATTTGCACCCAGCCACAAACATACAGAATCTGCATCATCAATTCTAGCCCGGGAGTAGATGCCTTCGGACACTTCAAAATCAGTAAGCAGCGCCTGTGATTGGAAAACATAACCTAATATATAAGAATCCAACACATATGACGTAAAGTACTCCCTCCGTACCATAACACCAATGTCATTTTTGGGTGTCCCATCGGTAAGTCCCCTATCCTAAAATGTCCACCTTGTATTCTTTTATTTACATTACCCCCCACTTATTATACTCACATACTTACATTGTGAGTCTCACTCTCAAATCATCATACTCACAACCCCTTTCCCACTTTTGAATATATATATATATATACTCTCTCCTTAATTCCCGTGCTGGAGAAAAGTGGTGCAAGTGGTTATGGGACGGAGGGAGTATAAGTTACTGAGCAGAACCTTTTATTCATACTACACAAACAACAGAACAAGAAGGGGTAACCATTATGAGACAAACAAACAAACAATTCCAACTTATTCTAAGGGTTGGCTCAAAAACCTGAGCCAAATTTATTTCAGAAAAGAATATTGCAGAAGAAGATGATGATGATATAATGTATGTATATGCCACTGAAACGAACAAGTGATGGCATAAATAATACAGAAGCTAAGTGAAGTTTCATATATAGCCAGATCTCGATGCAACTAATAATACAATTTTACATTTTTTTTTTATTTTTTTTTTTGTATTTAACAAGGACATATAGAAGAGCAAAAATTGCAGGAACATCAGCATGCATATAGGAGTTTAGTTGAAGAAAGGAGTCGAATGCCAGTCTCTTTGGGATTTACAAAGTTCATTTTCTTCCATCCTTAAACCTAAGATAGATGAGGAAACTTAAAAACAAGCAGATTTACATTTCTGCATGTTATCCAATATTGACATTGTCCTCACTGACTAGACAGAGACGAGCTAAATGATGAACTAGAAGTGCAGATGGAAGCTATCAAATAATGAGTATACTGAAAATGAAATATTGCATGGAATGTAACCTTGGTTGTATATTAATACACGGTAAAATTAACAAACCAGATCATTCAAGAGAACAAAGTTGTTGGGTTTTAGGACAAACCTCACCAGTGCCCTTCTTAGCTTGTAATGTAGCAACTACGTCTAAGCACTTCTCAATGTCGGGAATCTTTGCCTGGAAACCAACAAACAAGAAGAAACTGTCAACTTTCCAAAAAGATCGGAGTAGAGAAGTAACACCAAGGAAAATACGGGTGGGGTTTGACAAATGGATTTTAACCAGTCAAACCTGCATGGGTGATTTAATTGTAAGCATATCATTTGCATTTTTAAAAAAAGGTTTCATTAAGCCATTAGTTGTGACTCCATATTTATGACGATAATGAATCTACATTACTTTTTTGGGTGTCCCATTACTAAAACTTGAAAGTTTATAATACTTTTTTATTCAATGGGACCCACTTGCCATACTCACAAGTCACAACAACTATTCTCTACCCCACCTTACTTTTCATACTCACAACACCTACTCTACCAATATTTTTGAATGTATATACTATCTGTAATGACCCAAACTTTTCAATAATAATAATTATCCATAAACTGGGAAATCCCAAACGTCAAACACAAATTCAAATCCAACGTTCACTTGTAACGCCTAGTATATCTAACCACCCTTCAAAACAGTGCGGAAGCATAACTATAATTCAAACTTCAACGGCTAGTACAACCCACTAGCTCTAACATAAAACAAAACAATTGACTTAAAACTCTTCGATTGAACCACGGACTGTCCTTCCTTGCGATCCAATCATTCCCTCTACTCTTTACCTGGGGGGAAATAATATAAGAAAGGGTGAGCGAACAATGCTCAGTAAGGTCCTACGCCGCCCCTTCGGTTTCTAAGAAGGGGTGACCTCAAAGAGTGTATCAATAATCAATTTTCAATGTAATGGACTTATTACAAATCCAACAATATTTTCCAACGTAAAGAAAGGAATTATGGCTCAATTCAATATTCAATGATACCAATGTCAAATGTGATCACTTAATATTATTCTTGTCAAATTTAATGTTTCAATATATAACCCAATAAGGGTTTCAATGGTCAATGTATCAATATTTCGGTATATCCGGATAACCTGTATAACCAAAATTTTCAGTGGTGTCGATATCGATGGTTAATGTCACATAGATATGTCATGATCTAACCCTCATGACTAGGTGTCAATGGTATATCAATTATAACCCATAAATAAATGGGTGTCATTAAGTGATCATTCTTTTATCAATGAGGTTCTTTAATTGACCAAGAAATCAATGTCAATTTAAGTTTAGATAGTTTCAATGACGAAAGCACTTGGAGTGAATTCCAATCAAAAGTTACCGGCCATAGCGGTAATACAATAATTACTTTAGGAATGGAGGGGCAATCGATAACGATATACAATAGGACTAAGAGACGTAAATCCCTTACCTGATTGCGTGTTAGCTAGCAGTCCGTACTAAAACGCACCCTTAACGGTATTCCACAAATCTACAATGAAGGTACAATATCTGTAATTAATACTTACAATATCACTAAGGTAGTATAAAACTGAATAGAAATTAATTAACATATGGTTTGAGAACTGGAGAATATTATTGCTAGCTAAACAGTCTAATTTGACTGCTTCCCAAATTATTCACAAATCTGTTGGGTCTTTCCACTTGTCCAGTGAATAAAACTTCCCATTATCCTTTCTCTTTCACCCTCTGACACACACCAAAATTCGTGCACATATACTATTTACTCAAATATTCTTTGCAGATTAGTCCTTATATCTATACATACACCTATATGTATGTACACTTTTTCTTCTATAGTCCTTATATATTTGCACATCTATCCTTTAACAATACACATCAGTCCACTTATTTTTACCACTAAAGGTATTAACTCTCACATAATGAGCAATTTGATCCTCATTCTAGTCACCATCACACCTTCTCTCCTCTCTTCTCATCCGTCATTTTCATCTCTCTCTCCTCATTCTCTCTCCGTCCTTTCCCCTTCTCTCTCTCTCTCATCCGTCTTCTCATCTCTCTCTTTTCTCACTTTCTTTTCTCTTTTCTTTTCTTTCTTTTCCTGACAGCACTCTTTCTCCTTATCTCCTTCTCTCTCTCGATTTCTGCTCTCTCTATTTTCTCTATTCTTTTCTCTCACCTGGTACATTAACGTCATCACAACTACAGTAAACTTATCAATTTTGGTTGTTCCTTTATCAATAGCGATAACAGTAATATCCTCATAAATCGATGCATACACTATATTAACAGAATGGGAAGAATGATCAGACTTTACCTTTGTCTTGAGTCTACGGCTGCCCTTCTCTCTCCCTTAGGCGCCGCCCTCTCTCAATCTTCTCTCTGTCCAACGAAGGTATATCGGTGGACCCATCGAAAATTGTAGCAGTGGTGAATTGGGAAAGACCGACGACAGTGACTGAGGTTCGGAGTTTCTTGGGGTTAGCTGGTTATTACAGACGTTTTGTGGAAGGATTTTCCAAGATATCATTGATTCATTGCCATTGACAAAATTGATGCAAAAGGATGTTAAGTTTGAATGGACAGAGGAATGCGATGCCAATTTTCAAGAGTTTAAGAAGCGATTAGTATCTGCGCCGATTCTTACCCTGCCATCGGGGGCAGAGGGTTTTGTGATTTATAGTGATGCTTCATTGAAAGGGTTAGGTTGTGTTCTAATGCAGAATGAGAAGGTGATCGCTTATGCATCCCGTCAGTTGAAGAGTTATTAGAGAAACTACCCAACTCATGATTTAGAATTGGCGGCAATAGTTTTCGCTTTGAAGATTTGGAGACATTATCTGTATGGTGTACATTGTGAAAAATATACAGACCATAAAAGCCTCAAGTACATATTCACTCAGAAGGAGCTGAACATGCGACAGAGAAGATGGTTGGAGTTATTGAAGAATTATGATTGTAACATTTTGTATCACCCAGGAAAAGCCAATAAAGTGGCTGATAACTTAAGTCGTAAGAATAGGGGGAGCTTAGCAGCCATGCTAGCAACCGAAGGAGAGAGGATAGAGGACGCCGAACTTGAATGCTTAGAGGTCAAGATTGACAGTGAGAGGGGTCGTTTGGCACATTTGAGCGCGCAACTAGCGTTGTTAGAAAGAATTAAGGCGGCCCAAGTAGTTGATCCAGAGTTAGTTGAGATCCTACATAAATTGAAGGATGGCGAGTCATTTGAATTTAAAGTTGGGAGTGACAATATGTTGAGGTATCGATCAAGGATCTGTGTTCCAGATAATAAGAGTATTAAACAAGAAATCCTTGAAGAAGCTCATTGTTCTCGATTCGCAGTGCACCCAGGTAGTACGAAGATGTACCAAAATGTGAAGGATACATATTGGTGGATCAACATAAAGAAAGATATAGCAGACTTTGTAGCTAAGTGTTTGGTGTGCCAACAGATAAAGTGCGAACATCAGAGGCGGGTGGTTTATTGCAGTCGTTACCGATTCCCGAATGGAAGTGGGAACACATTGCCATGGATTTTGTGGTAGGACTACCAAGGACCCTAAAGGGTCATAATGCAATTTGGGTGATCGTTGATAGGTTGACCAAGTCGGCTCACTTTTTAGCTTTCAAAATTACTGATTCCATGGAGAAGTTAGCCAAAATGTACGTTGATGAAATAGTTAGACATCATGGAGTGCCAGTATCGATTGTGTCTGATAGAGACGCTAGATTCACATCAAAATTTTGGGGAAGTTTACAGATAGCATTGGGGACTCATTTGAATATGAGTACCGCATTTCACCCGCAGACAGATGAACAGTCAGAGCGGACTATTCAAACACTTGAGGATATGCTTAGGGCGTGCTCATTGGATTGGCAAGGCTCTTGGGATGAACATCTAACCTTAGTGGAATTCGCGTATAATAACAGTTTTCACTCTAGTATTGGCATGGCACCGTATGAAGCCTTGTATGGTAGGAAATGTCGTTCGCCAACTTGTTGGGACGAAGTGGGCGAGAGAAGGTTATTGGGACCCGAATTGGTTCAAGTGACTACTGAAAAGATTCAATTGATAAAGAAGAGATTATTGACAGCACAAAGTAGACAGAAATCATGTGCAGACAAACATCGTCGTGAAGTTAAGTTTGATGTGGGAGACCATGTATTTTTAGAGATATCCCCTACGAAGGGTGTTATGAGATTCGGAATCAGAGGAAAGCTCAGTCCAAGGTATGTCGGGCCCTTTGAGATTCTTGATCGAGTGGGAGAGGTAGCTTATAGACTGGCATTGCCGCCGGCTCTGTCGGGAGTCCACAATGTTTTGCATTTGTCCATGTTACGAAAGTATGTCCCTGACCCAAGCCATGTCATTGAATTTGGACGATTACGTTTTCGAGCGGATCTGAGTTATGATGAAGAACCGATTCAGATTGTGGAAAAAAAGGACCAAGTTTTGAGAAAGCGCGTCATACCCTACGTGAAAGTTCAATGGAGTAACCATTCGGTTCGAGAAGCTACATGGGAGCTCGAAAGTAAGATGCGGGAGAAATACCCTAAATTGTTCAATCGAATGAGGTACGTCAAGTTTAGAGGACTAAACTTATTTTAAGGGGGTGAGAATGTAATGTATGGATTTTTGGCTAATTATATAAATTAGTTAATTAATTAATTGGCAAATTATTTTAGTTATGGACCGGGCTAATTAGTTATGAATAAAGAGTTGACAAAAGGTTAACTAGGTTATCTTGGGCTGCTCAAATTATAAGGCCCGTAGCCTAGGAAATTATTAGGGTGGGGAGGGTTAACCCTAAATTTGAAGTATAAAAAGAACCTCCTACCTTAACCCTAAGACTGGTCGGTCATTATTTTATTTTTCCAAAAAGAGAAGATTGAGAGAGGGCGGCGCCTAAGGGAGAGAGAAGGGCAGCCGTAGACTCAAGACAAAGGTAAAGTCTGATCATTCTTCCCATTCTGTTAATATAGTGTATGCATCGATTTATGAGGATATTACTGTTATCGTTATTGATAAAGGAACAACCAAAATTGATAAGTTTACTGTAGTTGTGATGACGTTAATGTACCAGGTGAGAGAAAAGAATAGAGAAAATAGAGAGAGCAGAAATCGAGAGAGAGAAGGAGATAAGGAGAAAGAGTGCTGTCAGGAAAAGAAAGAAAAGAAAAGAGAAAAGAAAGTGAGAAAATAGAGAGATGAGAAGACGGATGAGAGAGAGAGAGAAGGGGAAAGGACGGAGAGAGAATGAGGAGAGAGAGATGAAAATGACGGATGAGAAGAGAGGAGAGAAGGTGTGATGGTGACTAGAATGAGGATCAAATTGCTCATTATGTGAGAGTTAATACCTTTAGTGGTAAAAATAAGTGGACTGATGTGTATTGTTAAAGGATAGATGTGCAAATATATAAGGACTGTAGAAGAAAAAGTGTACATACATATAGGTGTATAGGTGTATGTATAGATATAAGGACTAATCTGCAAAGAATATTTGAGTAAATAGTATATGTGCACGAATTTTGGTGTGTGTCAGATGGTGAAAGAGAAAGGATAATGGGAAGTTTTATTCACTGGACAAGTGGAAAGACCCAACAGATTTGTGAATAATTTGGGAAGCAGTCAAATTAGACTGTTTAGCTAGCAATAATATTCTCTAGTACTCAAACCATATGTTAATTAATTTCTATTCAGTTTTATACTACCTTAGTGATATTGTAAGTATTAATTACAGATATTGTACCTTCATTGTAGATTTGTGGAATACCGTTAAGGGTGCGTTTTAGTGCGGACTGCTAGCTAACACGCAATCAGGTAAGGGATTTACATCTCTTAGTCCTATTGTATATCGTTATCGATTGCCCCTCCATTCCTAAAGTAATTATTGTATACCGCTATGGCCCGTAACTTTTGATTGGAATTCACTCCAAGTGCTTTGGTCATTGAAACTATCTAAACTTAAATTGACATTGATTTCTTGGTCAATTAAAGAACCTCATTGATAAAAGAATGATCACTTAATGACACCCATTTATTTATGGGTTATAAATGATATACCATTGACACCTAGTCATGAGGGTTAGATCATGACATGTCTATGTGACATTAACCATCGATATCGACACCACTGAAAATTGTGGTTATACAGGTTATCCGGATATACCAAAATATTGATACATTGACCATTGAAACCCTTATTAGGGTTATATATTGAAACATTGAATTTGACAAGAATAATATTAAGTGATCATATTTGACATTGGTATCATTGAATATTGAATTGAGCCATAATTCCTTCCTTTACATTGGAAAATATTGTTGGATTTGTAATTAAGTCCTTTTCATTGAAAATTGATTATTGATACACTCTTTGAGGTCACCCCTTCTTAGAAACCGAAAGGCGGCGTAGGACCTTACTGAGCATTGTTCGCTCACCCCTTCTTATATTATTTCCCCCCATGTAAAGAGTAGAGGGAATGATTGGATCGCAAGGAAGGACAGTCCGTGGTTCAATCGAAGAGTTTTAAGTCAATTGTTTTGTTTTATGTTAGAGCTAGTGGGTTGTACTAGCCGTAGAAGTTTGAATTATAGTTATGCTTCCGCACTGTTTTGAAGGGTGGATAGATATACTAGTCGTTACAAGTGAACGTTGAATTTGAATTTGTGTTTGACGTTTGGGATTTCCAAGTTTATGGATAATTATTATTATTGAAAAGTTTGGGTCGTTACACTATCTCCTTAGTTTCCGTGCATTTCCAGTTTTGTGTCTCTTATTATGGGATGGAGGGAGTTTATCTTTATAGATTGTATACGTGCTTTTGAGATGGTTAGCAAACAACGTTAAGAAGGAAAATTTAGCCTGAAAAAAAATATCTTATACAGGGTATTATTGAAGACCAGAACTTTAAGGATCAAATTCACGTTGATCGTACAACTATAGCAGAAAAGTACTTTGGAGTTACTCATGTGCATCATGAAAATATGAATGCAGGGTTAGCGGATTTCAGATAAAGGGACACTGGTCTTGGGCAGATATATGACACATCCCAGTACAAACTATCATTCCAAACCCCTTTGTGTTGCCTGCCCATATCAACGCCATTCACATGAATGATCCTGATTCAACCGTATTCCACAGCTCTCTGAACTACACCTACGGAAGTAGTGGACCTAAGAAGATAGTATTTTGGCATCACCTAAGGGATACAGTAGAGTGGGGGACACATATAACTAATAAGTAATCAATGCATTCATTCTTCTCCAACACACTATACTCCACTCTACCCTCGGTTGCGGTACATTTGTGAAAATGCCATCCATCCAAGCAATTTGAAACAAATAATTGCTTCTTTTTCTCTTAGCTATTCTCAACGAACCGTTAAGATCTTTTATTTGTTTATACTCTCTTCGTCCCATAAAAGAGGTTACGTACTTCCCTTTTGGGCGTCTCATAAAAAAGGTTATTGTCCCAAAATGGAAACTTGATAATAGTTCTTTATTCAATGAGACTCGCTTGCCAACTCACAACAATTTCCCTAACCCACATTCACTATCCTACTTACTTTTCATACTCAAAAGTCACAACCCTACTTTGCTATCAATATTGCACTTAGTTTTCATTAATTCCCGCGCATTTAATTTTAGTGACCTTTATTATGGGACAGGGGGAGTATGTTAGAAGAATCACTTTCAACTCATTTCATTTAAGTATAGTTGTTCAACATACTTCCTCAAATACAAAATCAGCGGCTATTACATAATATTCTGTAGTTACTGAAGATGTACTCCCAGCTCCACAGCCCCACTCAAAAAAGGAAAGAGGCAGGGAAAATGACCCACCCATAGTACCAGTGGCGGAGACAGAAATTTGAGGAAGGGGGGGGGAAGAATTTTCGGAACAAAGGAAAAAAAAAATGGGCAGTTTTTTCCATTCAGTCATTATCAGATTCATGAAAATAAGTGGAAATCTTCGCCTATAAAAGGAGAAAAAGACACTATTCTACCAATATAAAACATTAAAACTCTTTATACATGTTAATCTTTAAAGACAAATAAAGAAGTATTACTAAAAAAGCAACACAATTATACATGTCGATAATCAATTGGTATGTTGTACATGTCAATAATCATTTGGTATCTGGCCTATTACATTAATATACTCTCTCTGTATCAGAAAGTTAGTTTCTGTGTTTTCAATGTTATTTTTAATGCTTTAAGCAATAATTTTAATTACTTTTAATTATTTAATGAAAATTTAAAACTTGTTATTGATAGACTATTATAAATAGTATTAATATCAATTTTTAAATTCTCATTATGATAAATAAAAACAAACAAACTTAATTGCTCAAAATTCATTCGTAGTGACAACAAAAAAAATGAACTAACTTTTCGAGACGGAAGGAGTAGTATAAAATACATTTGTTCATAAAGCCGAGGCTTAATTAAGATTAAAAAATATTTCTTTTGCCATTAATAATTTGCCACACACACACACACAAAAAAAAAAAAAAAAAAAAAACTTAAGTGGGGCAAATGCCCCTCTGTGGCTCCACCAGTGCATAGTACAATGTCTTCTACCCACCCCTGTTCATGAGCTGTAGTAACTAACTATCAGTTTGGATGAACAGAACCACCAACGATTGATTGAGCTAATGCAAAAGGTATATCAAGATAGTACAGTATCTTTTAGAGAAATATTCCATCAAGATTTAACTTTTCTACATATCAACCAATTTACAAATCACACTAGAGTATGAACTATGAAACAAACTAAGATAACCTTGACCAGGGCCAGAACACTTTGGTATAATGATTTAAAACATTATACTCTTACTGCAAAATATGCATCGCTTTGGTATAATGATTTCAAACATTATACTCTTACTGCAAAATATGCGTCCCAGTCTTTATGGATGAGATATGTACTATAATGGAACCACCCAAGTAACCTAAATGTGACAGATTAAACAGTGGGCTTATCAAAGAAAGAACCCTTACCCAAGTAACCTAAATGTGACAGATTGAACAGTGGGCTTATCAAAGAAAGAATTACTAGTGCATCATGCCTCATGCCCAAATTTCTAAAATTCCTTTGCCGCCTAAAATGCAGGGCTTACAGTGAAGATCCAAACCAAGGATCATACGTCATCATCCATATAAAAACACAAATTCAACGGAGATTTACGATCAATGGCTAACAAGTCTTAGCACTTCCAATAATGGGTTGAGTTAAATCACGATATTCCATTGTCAGTCAAGCAAATATATATGACAGCCACAAATGAATGCAACTCCCAACGAATTGAGTTTAAGAAGAGCGAAGACATTAAGTTGCAAATACCTGAAGATCCCTTTGTTGAGCAAGAAGCTTCATCTCAACTAACTTATATTGCTGAAGTCTGCATAAAATTAGGGGCAATGCGTATATTATAATACCAATTCAACAACAAAAAAATGAGTTTAATGAAGGGTGTTGTTATACACACCCGTAAAACTTATGAATACACCCGTAACAGTGCATTACAGTGTTGTACCATCTAAAATTTCAAGCATACTACTACTACGGGTGTATTCATAAATTTTACGGGCGTGTATAACAACACCCTTTAATGAACTCAAGTCCAGTGACTTCGGGATTCAACATTAAACCCTAAAATAAACTGATCTACGAATTTCGATTCGAGAATTTGAATATGAACACACGCACGGAATTAAAATGGAATTACCTTTCCTGTAGGAAGGAAAGAGTGGAGTTGACATCGAGGCCTAATTGAGTAAGGTAGGTTTGAACATCTTCTACGAATGATGCCGCCGGTATACCTCTTCTCTCAACTGCCTCAGTCGGCACCGGCGATGTCGTCGACGACGACGGCAATCCCTCGACGGCGCTGGCCATTCCGTCTCCGAGCTTCTTAATTAGTGTGACCGAGCGAGTCTATGAGTGTGTGTGTGTTTTTTTTTTTTTTTTTTTTGAGGTTTTATTTAGAAAAAATAACAACCTTTTAGCGCTTACTACAATCCGCGCTTTCAGGTTCCATTTTTCCTCTTGTAGTTTTGGTTTACTTCCTATTACTCCTTGCAAGTTAAATGTACTCCATGTTCTCAAAATGATCTTCTCATTTGCCATTTTTCATTGTCTCAAAAAGTTCTTTCTATTTCTAAAATTTAGGCTTAAATGTTCATAAAACACAACATGACTAGTGAAGTAAGTATTCATATCCTTAAAAAGTTTGAATAGTCAAATGTGAAGATCATTTTGGGTCGGAGGAAGTATTTTCTAATATTGATGCATTGGATTATTTGGCTTTAAAATGTTTTAGGTGGTATAGATACCATCTTATAAGACGTTTTGAATCTAGGCGTGCATATTCTGGTCTGGGGATGACCAAACCGGACCGGAACCGGAAAATCGGATCGGAACCGGACCGGGGAAGCCCGGAACGGGAGCGAACCGGCGAGTTAACCGGAGTAACCGGAACCGGTGTAACCAAGGGCCGGTTAAGGTTCACACAAATGGTGTGTTAGTGTAAACAGAGGTGTTACCTCAGATGTTATCGCTGACAGTCATGTGCTACCCGGCGAAAAATGTGTTATAGTTTTACATTTCTTTCCATAATAATTTTTATACTAATATCCTAATATTATTGTCTAGATGGCTGTATTTTTTGTCCAAATTTCAGGTTATATTAAAGTGGAAATTAAAGCTAAATACATGGAGAATGGATTAAAGAAGAGTTATTCATAAATTGTGATTTATGGATAACTTTCAACATCTTTAACATGTGGGTAAATGATAAAAATGTGGGACGACTTATTCCAAGAAGTTGTTGCTGATTAAAATGAAGAGTACAAGCATGATGAAGCTCGGAGTGCAACTAGGCGAAGCATGGACTTGTGCTTCAAGTTTGTGGTTGAGAAAAACAAGGAAAGAGGACTAAGTCTTCCACAGAAATAGGGAAGCATGCTCAACACACTCTCCCACTCTCCCCACTCGCCAACAACAGCCCAAGGCTGTTTATTTGAGTAGCCCTCAAGTCTTTGATGGCTATAAATAGTGCTAGGATGAACACTTTGTAATTAAGCCAAATATCACACACATCCACAGCACAAAGATCAAAGTACTCTTGGCTCCTTTAAGATTCTTTCTCCCATACACTATTTTATCACTCAAATACTTCGGGTTTGAGTGAGTTTTAGTTAGGATAGAATCTTGTACTTTGTTCTTAGTTTGGTTCCATAGAGAGTATATCATATTAGTTATAGGGAACCTTTTGACTTTGTATTTGGTACACTTATTAAATATAAAGTTTTCGCCTAAGGGCAATCTCAAGTTATATTTATATAACTTGAGAAAAATATATCTCTTGTGCTATTTAATTTTCTGCTGCAAAACTCTTTTATTTTTGTGTGTGTGTTTTCTGTCCGTCGGGTGTGTTACCTGGGGTGTTACCTAACACTTGAGGTAACATCTGTTCTCAGAAAGCTTTTGACAAACATTTTCAATTGGCACCAGAGCCCGGTCACTTGACATACTAAGTGGTTCGTTCCAGTTTGTCATGGCCTTCGATCCTGCTAATCCCAATCAGAAACGTCTTCCTGTTTTAGATGGCTCGAATTATGCTTATTGGAAGATCCGCCTACGCTCGCATATCAAATCAATTGATCTTCGGGCTTGGCGATCTATAACAAATGGTTACTCTCTTCCTATGTTACCTCCAGATGAAGATGGTGACGTACATGTCAAACCTGAATCTGAGTGCACTAATGAAGAGATTAATCTAGCGAATTTCAATGAAAAAGCACTTAATGCTATTTTTGAGTGGGTTGATATGTATATTTTCAAACTTATTCAAAATAGTTCCACTGCTCAAGAAGCATGGGAAACTTTACAAAGGTTTTGTGAAAGTGATACTAGTGTGCGTGAAAATAAGCTTAGAACTCTCACTGGCAAATTTGAAAGGTTGAGGATGAGTGATAATGAACCTATTTCATCTTATTTTGAAAAATTGTTTGATATTGCAAATGAGTGTCAACTTTTGGGTGAACCTTTTACCAACAAACAACTTGTTTCAAAAGCTATTCGAACTCTCCCCGAGAGATTCAATATGAAAGTTTCATCTATTAAAGAAGCTCACAATCTTTCTACCATGAACATCAATTCTTTAATGAGCATTTTGAAAAATTTTGAGTCAAATCTCCTTGAACAAAGTGAGGCTTATAAAGGAAAAAATGTTGCTTTAAAAGTGCAATCCTCTGATTTTTCAAATGATGATGAAGATGAAATTTTTGAAGAATTGGATGAAAGTGCCAGTGTTGCTTTACTTGCTAGAAAATATAATGCAATGGTTAAAAAGTTTAACAATGAAAAAGTGCAGGTAAAAGCAAATGAGAAACAAACCAAGGTGTATGATTCGATGCCAAAGAGGACACTCCCTTCTACTCAGAAGTCAGCCCCTATGCGTAGAGCATCCTCAGATCAATCAAGGTCTAATCCCAAATACATTGATTCAATTCAATGTCATGCTTGTTCGGGATGGGGTCATTACGCAAACGAGTGTGCCAACACACTACGGAAGAAGGGAAAGAACCTATGGGTATCCCTGAGTGACAATGAAGATGAGGGACCAGTCCAGGAGGAAAAACCAGAATAAAACAAACCTGTTTGTCACGCTAAGTGACTCGCAGACTGAACATGTTACCAGAGATGTTACGTCCACTGAGATAACATCTGAGACCACACCAGTCAGGTATAACAATTTCAGTTTAACTAACGATGTTTGTTTCATGGTTTCCACTAACATTGATGTAGGAAGTTCACAAGAGGATGAGCTGAGCAAAGATGAACTCATTTCTGGTTTAAAGGACCTCTGTGAGGACTTGCTCAAATAATGGAAGAAAGAGAACAAAATGGTTAAAACTTTAACCAAGATGAACGATGGACTCAAGGCCTACTTGACTCGCTTGGAAGTTCAAGCATCCAAGAGGGATGCCGAGCTAGAGAAAGTCAAGGCCAAATTGACTTTAGCCGAAACCACCATGAAGAAAATCAGCACCGGATCATCCAAATTGGATGAGATTCTCAATTTGAGTAAGCCTCTCAAAGCAGGTATTGGTTTTCGAGAATCATTAGATAAAATTATTTTTTCTTTGAGTTGTGATGAACATGAAATATGTTTTGTGAAAGAACGTGCTTTTGATCAAAATTATTTCTCTAATGACTCTTCTGACAAAAGAAAAGTGTGTCAATACTGTCACACCTCTGGACATTTTAAAAATAAGTGTAATACTCTTTCAAAGAAACAGTCCAGTTATTCTGTGTTACCTGAAGTGTTACCCAGCACTCCAGATAACACATTCTGTCAGAATGTCAAAAACACAAAAAAGAAGACATGGAAACCTAAGTCTAAATTGAGATGCGATGTTGTTTACACTTCCTTAAAAACAAATATTGAAGGATCATGGTACTTTGATAGTGGATGTTCACATCACATGACGGGAACAAAGTTGTTTTTGAAAGACTATGAATCTTTTCAAGGAGGTAGTGTAACTTATGGTGGTGGAAGTAAAAGCAATATAATAGGAAAAGGGACACTAAATGTGACTGGTTTTCCTGCCTTAAAAAATGTCTTACATGTAGATGGTCTTGTTGCTAATTTAATTAGTATTAGCCAACTTTGTGATGACAATTTAAAGGTAAAATTCAACAAAAATACTTGTGAAGTCTTTGATTATACTAACAATTGTGTGATGACAGGAATTAGATCAAGTGACAATTGTTATCTTGTTGAAGACAAACAGGTGTGCCATTTGGCAAAAATAGATGTCACTACATTGTGGCATCAAAAGTTTGGCCCGGTCGAATTCCAAACCCTTTCTCTCGAGCGTAAGAGCTCTGAAAGGAGCAATTATCGAAACTTGAAGAAAATTTTCAAGTTTGAGGCTGTCAAAGGAGTCCCTAAACTGAATCTTAATAACAAAATGGTTTGTGGAGACTGCCTTAAAAATGAGGAGACTCGTGTTACCTAGTGTGCTGCCCAACACCAAGAGCAACACTTCGGGACAACACATTGTTTTCAGTTTTTGCACATGGACTTGATGGGTCCAATCGAGGTAGAAAGCTTGGGAGGTAAGAGGTATATTTTTGTTATAGTTGATGATTTCTCTAGGTTTTCATGGGTATATTTCTTAAGAGAAAAATCTGAAACTTTAGATAAATTTAAACTCTTGCACTCAAAAATCAAAAACATGTTTTGCTCACCTATTTTTCGTATAAGATCTAATCATGGAAAAGAATTTGCAAATGTTTCCTTTTATACTTTTTGTAAGAAAAGGGGGATAAACCATGATTTTTCGGTATCAAAATCTCATCAACGGAATGGGGTGGCCGAAAAGAAAAATAGGACATTGCTTGATATGGCCCGTGTCATGTTATTTTCAAAACGGATTTCAAAAAGATTTTGGGCTGAAGCTTTGAGTACGGCTTGTCACATTTCAAATAGAGTCTTTCTAAGACCTGGTTTAACAATGACACCCTATGAGATTTTGAATGGGAAGAAACCACATGTACATTACTTCCATGTGTTTGGGTGTGTATGTTTCATATTAAAAGACTGGGATTACTTAGCTAAGTTTTACTCTAAGAGTGATAAAGGCATTTTTCTTGGATATTCTCAAGACAATCATGCATATCGAGTGTATAATTTAAGCTTGGGAACTATTCAAGAATCTGTGAACATTGTTTTTGACGATCTGTTAAGTGTTACAGATAAACCAGGTGATTATCCTCTCATGATACAGATGGAACAACATCAAAGTGAATTTGACATTTATGTTGGACCAGATGTTGTCATAAGTGCTGGACCAGATGTTGGCCCCAGTGTTACCGCACCTGAGGCAACACCAGAGATAACACCAGAAGTCAGTCCAGTTGCAGAAAATAATGAGGACTCCAATAGAGTAGATGATCCCGTCAGAAGAGTTCCCCCGTTGAAGATTCAAAAGAATCATCCTATATCCCAAGTGATTGGGAGATTAGACGAAGGGATACAAACTAGAGGTAAGGAACCGGTTAATTATCGAGACATGGTAAACCATTCATGTTTTCTTTCTATGCTTGATTCTAAAAATATTTTTTTGAAAGATGAATATTTAATTCAAGTTTTTAATCATAAGAGATTTTCTAACTTGAAGAAGACTCTTGTTCCGTGTCTTGTTTAATCCCCTTGGATCATCTTTGTTGTATAATATTTTACTTTTTATTTAAAAAAAAAAAAACTTTATTTTTTATGTTTCTGTTTTCAATCTGTCAATGGGTAGTCTTTTCTATCAATTGATGGTGGCACATACTGACCTTTTTGTTATGGTAGGATAACACTCAAGGTAACATCTTTGATAAAATTCCCTTTGTACTCAAAAGTGACAAAGTCACTAACTTTTTGATGAAATCAGAGGCATAAAGGCTAAAAAGCTAAGATAATAGTTCCTTAGTAACTCGGGGCACGGCGCTCGCTACGACGATGCACTCTTGCCAAAGGGAGATGTTATCTTGTGACTTGTACTAAGTATTAGGAATATGGAGCTCGCAGCTACAGTGTATCCTACTTGAAAGGTACAAATCACCTAAGCATATTTTTACACTTTATAAGGACTCGGGGCACGGAGCTCGCTACTACGATGCTTCTTTGTAGATAAAGAAGTGTTAATATGTTTAAAAAAATGCTTAAATTAAAAACAAGCTTGTTATGTTTGAAATACTTGAAAATAAAGAAAAAGCTTGTTAAGCCTCAATTGCTTATTAAAGAAGCATATCTCTGCCTCAAGTGTTTTTAAAATGAGGCTTGCCTTAAAATGTCTTGTTTTAAATTTATCAAGGGATGTTTATCATGAATGATATCTTAAGTGTTACCATCATTGCCATCAACACATTAGTGTGTGCTACATTAGTTTTTTTATTTTTTATTTTCAGATTTGTTTATTAAGTTTTCAAAGTTTGAAAGTCTTTTTATTATTAAAAGAGTTTACAATTTTGAAAAAGTCCTAAACAAATTTTTGTGGTAAAATATGGTTGTAACAATTTCCCTAAAAATTAGGACTTTATCTTCAAATTTTTGGAGATCGTTGCCTCCTTATCTTACCATCTTTTTTTTACTGTTTATTTTTTCGTTTTATTAAAAAAAAACGGATGTTTAGGGACTTTGGTATTTTGTGTGCTTGTAAATAGGGGGAGTTTAATTAGGATTGTTTAAATGTGAGTAAAAATAGGGGTCTTAGTTAATTTAGGTGATAAGAGTTAAATCTGAATTAAATTTTATCTCTATTCACATTCCTAACCTCCTAAAATCCTATCCCTATTTACTCTCTCTTTCTCTCTCAAACTCACCTATATACTCCCTCCTCTTCATCGCCTTTTCTCTATCTCAGCAACCTTCCCCAAATCAAAAACCATTCTAAAAAAATTCTCCTTTTCTACCTTTCAAAATTCAACAATGGCTTCACCTTCCCAAAACCCTAACCAATCCGCACCTCAAGAGGAGTCACCGGGTGTTGTCTCGGGTGTACTTCCGCCACCAAGAAACCCAAAAGAAAAGCCCCTTCTTCCTCCATTTAAAGAAGACACCATCGACTTCATTAATTTGATTTCTTCCCAACCTGGGGGAGATGTTGGTGCTGGTACTAGTGCTGCTACTAATGCTGTTGGTGATATTGGTACAGCTCGTGTTGCTGAAGATGTTACTGGATATGCTGGTACTAGTGATGAGCCAGATGATGGAGAACAAGAATAAGAAGAAGAATAACCTTGTTTAAAGGTTGATGTTGCCAATGGGGTACTTTTGAATGGTTTCAAAAACAATTTTCATTTGTGGTGGTTTGGTTTTTAAAACAATTCGTATTTTAGTTCTTAATTTAGAACTTTAATACTTTGGTGGTTATGCTTTGGTTTATGACTTGTGGTTTTGTGGATTTTAAAACTTTGATTTACTTTTTGTTTTAAACTACTAATTGTTTTAAACATGGTTCTACTTTACAATTAGTATATTAAGTAAATCTTTGTTGTTTCGGTTAACTCCATGATTAAGGGGGAGTTAATCTTTGGTGAAATGCTCTGTTATACTGTATATGGCTAACATATGTTACAGGTACCATCAATTAGGAGGTTGGAAAGAAATGCACAAACTAAGGGGGAGATTGTTAGTGTAAACAGAGGTGTTACCTCAGATGTTATCGCTGACAGTCATGTGGTACCCGGCGAAAAATGTGTTATAGTTTTACATTTCTTTCCATAATAATTTTTATACTAATGTCCTAATATTATTGTCTAGATGGCTGTATTTTTTGTCCATATTTCAGGTTATATTAAGGTGGAAATTAAAGCTAAATACATGGAGAATGGATTAAAGAAGAGTTATTCATAAATGGTGATTTATGGATAACTTTCAACATCTTTAACATGTGGGTAAATGATAAAAATGTGGGAATACTTATTCCAAGAAGTTGTTGCTGATTAAAATGAAGAGTACAAGCATGATGAAGCTCGGAGTGCAACTAGGCGAAGCATGGACTTGTGCTTCAAGTTTGTGGTTGAGAAAAACAAGGAAAGAGGACTAAGTCTTCCACAAAAATAGGGAAGCATGCTCAACACACTCTCCCACTCTCCCTACTCGCCAACAATAGCCCAAGGCTGTTTAGTTGAGTAGCCCTCAAGTCTTTGATCGCTATAAATAGTGCTAGGATGAACACTTTGTAATTAAGCCAAATATCACACACATCCATAGCACAAAGATCAAAGTACTCTTGGCTCCTTTAAGATTCTTTCTCCCATACACTCTTTTATCACTCAAATACTTCGGGTTTGAGTGAGTTTTGGTTAGGATAGAATCTTGTACTTTGTTCTTAGTTTGGTTCCATAGAGAGTATATCATATTAGTTATAGGGAACCTTTTGACTTTGTATTTGGTACACTTATTAAATATAAAGTTTTCGCCTAAGGGCAATCTCAAGTTATATTTATATAACTTGAGAAAAATATATCTCTTGTGCTATTTAATTTTCCGCTGCAAAACTCTTTTATTTTTGTGTGTGTGTTTTCTGTCCGTCGGGTGTGTTACCTGGGGTGTTACCTAACACTTGAGGTAACATCTGTTCTCAGAAAGCTTTTGACAAACATTTTCATGGTGAACCGGAACCGGATTGGCGTTTCCATTAAAAAAAATAAAATCCCTTGTTTTTCAATAAATTTTAACATGTTTATTCATTATTGTATGATAAATAAAAAAATCCCTTGTTTTTTAATAAATTTTAACCTTTTTATTCATTATTGTATGATAAAAAAAAAAAAAAATGTAGTGTGGAACCGAACCGGAACCGTACCGGAACCGGATTGTGATGATCGGAACCGGTGTAACCAAGAGCCGGTTAAGGTTCACATAAATGGCGAACCGGAACCGGCGTTGGTCATCCCTATTCTGGTCGATTGCCCATTTGAGCTTATATTGAGTTTGGACGGAGGGAGTATTGGTTACATTGTCCACTGAATATGCCTGTACAATTAAACAAGTTGGCATTCTTTAAAGAGGTCGTCTCCTGTACATCCGTTGTACGGCGTGCGACGGCTCCGAGCCGAGTCGACCAATTTTTTATTTTATATATATTTTTTTTTTTTTTTTTTGCCACCCCAACTTTTTTTCCTTCAACAAAAGTAATACTTATTATAACGAAATGTAACACTTTTTTTCCCAAAATGTAACACTTTTTTTTCTTCAAAATGTACCATAATTTTGCTGCAATATGTTAAAGATAATATAAAGATTGATAACTAAACTAATGTCACACTTTTTATAAAGGAATGTAACACTCTTTTTTTCAAATGTAACACTTTTTTTTTCAAATGTAACTCTTTTTTCTCCCAAATTAGCATATGATTGATAACTAAACTAATGTTACATTTTATAAAAATGAATGTAACATTTTTTTTCTCAATTGTAACAGTTTATATTCTTAAATGTAACATTATATCTGAAATGTAACAATTTTTTATTGAGAAAGTAACAATTGAAATGCAAACCCAATTTTTTTTTTTTGTAAAATTGGTGTTACATTTGACTGTAAAAAGTGCTACTTTTTGAATATGAAACTGTTACTTTTATTAGAACAGAGTGTTACATCTCAGCTGACAAGCAACTCAAACTTTTTATGTGTAAAAAAATGTTTTTTTTTAAAAAAAAAAAATCAAACCATATCATGACCTGTGTAGTTTTATTCGTCTCGTCGAGACGAACACAACGGTATTTTTAATTTTTTTTTCTGAATTATAAATTTCAAGATATAGCATTTTAAAGTTAATGGAGTTTTTTTTTTAAGGACACGTGTCACAACGGGAGAGGGGGAAGGAGCCGGGTGGGGCGGGTCGGCCGGGCCAAGCCCGCCGCACGCCATACACCGGATGTATCCAAGAATTTGTCTTTTTTGAGTGTAATAAAACTAAGAGAGTGCTGCTTTTTGAGTGTAACAAATCAAGCTTAAAAAGATAAAAAAATTATCTCTATCTTTATGAAACTGCACAAAAGTTTTTCAACAAAAATTATTTTTACTTTAATTTAAGGAGAAACATTTTTGACAAAATATATACTGATAACTAACTGAGGCCGTCTCATGTACATCCGTTGTACGGCGTGCGACGGCTCCGAGCCGAGCCGACCCGACCAATTTTTATTTATTTTTTTTTTTTTTGCCACCCCAACTTTTTTTCCTTAAAAAAAAATAACACTTATTATAACGAAATGTAACATTTTTTTCCCCAAAATGTAACACTTTTTTTTCTTCAAAATGTACCATAATTTTGCTGCAATATGTTAAAGATAACATAAAGATTGATAACTAAACTAATGTCACACTTTTTATAAAGAATGTAACACTCTTTTTTTCAAATGTAACACTTTTTTTTTTCCAAATGTAACACTTTTTTCTCCCAAATTAGCATAGGATTGATAACTAAACTAATGTTACATTTTATAAAAATGAATGTAACATTTTTTTTCTCAATTGTAACAGTTTATATTCTTAAATGTAACATTATATCTGAAATGTAACAATTTTTTATTGAGAAACTAACAATTGAAATGCAAACCCAATTTTTTTTTTTTTTTGTAAAATTGGTGTTACATTTGACTGTAAAAAGTGTTACTTTTTGAATATGAAACTGTTACTTTTATTAGAACAGAGTGTTACATCTCAGCTGACAAGCAATTCAAACTTTTTATGTGTAAAAAAATGTTTTTTTAAAAATAAAATCAAACCATATCATGACCTATGTAGTTTTATTCGTCTCGTCGAGACGAACACAACGGTATTTAATTTTATTTTTTTTCTGAATTATAAATCTCAAGATATAGCATTTTAAAGTTAATGGGGTTAGTTTTTTTTAAGGACACGTGTCACAACGGGAGAGGGGGAAGGAGCCGGGCGGGTCGGCCCATGCCCGCCGCACGCCATACACCGGATGTATCCAAGAATTTGTCTTCTTTAAAACTCGGTTCCAGTACAAAAATAGTTTTTTCTAAAAATTAGGAAAGATAATTTATTTATTTATTTATTTTAAAATTGTTTGTCCATCGGTTTATATTTGGTTGCTTTCGGTTTATGTAAACTGTGGAGAGTTAAAACTACAGGTGTTGCACATGTTTTGTATGACAAAGATACATACTTCCTCCGTCCTATATTAAACTTCAAAAAAAAAAAGTTGGCACAAAAATTAAAATGAGAATCTTTATATTATAAAATATAGATAGTGAGTAGATAGTGAGATAGAGTGTTGTGAGTATAGAAAGTGGGTAAGATAGAGAAACTGGGGTAGGGAATAGCTAGTGGATAGTTGTTGTGTGTATGACATGTAGGTCCCACTAAATAAAAAAGTATAAATAACATTCATTTTTTGGATTTTGAAGTTTAAAATGGGACACCCAAAAGAAAACTTTTTGAAGTTTAAAATGAGACGGAGGGAGTATAGAAAAACAAATTCTCATTCTTGAGGGGAAAAACATGAAATTTAGATTATGGTCTCCTCTAATTATTTGTCCTCTCTCCCAACACCTCCATGTATCATATCTCCATCTTTGCCTTTATACTGTAATCCCAAGGTCATTTCCTTTTTTTAACGAAAAGGACACACATTCTCAAAAGATTTACCACAATAATTAATATTTGTGCATTTAACTAATATAGACAGCATCATCATGTCAACGTTATTTTTTTACCGTTTTTCTTATATTTTAAAGTTGACAAATTAAAAATCGTCATAAAATTTGGTGATATGTTGCAGTTGAAGCAATGCAGCTATTAGTTAGTAAGAAAGTCACCTAACATTTTTTATGTTTGAACAATCAGTATTGTTATGAAATCCAATAATCACATTCGCTCAATACAACAAAGTGAGAGATGTGATTTTATCCTGACCGACTACTGTAGCGTTGTAACAAATTGTTTTGTTTTTTTTTTCTTTTTTCGAGCAAAGCGTTGTAACAAATCCGTTTAGCTAAATTAAAACAATTTGGTGCTTTTATTTCTAGTAGTTGGTTACACACTTTGTGATTAATAGGATAATTTCTTGTTAATGTTCATTTAGCTTGAGATTGGAGATTAGTGCATTCTAGAGTCAAAGGAAAATAATATCTACACAAAATTCATCAAATGAGCTACTCCACTTTAACAATTTATTTAACTTGAAATGCATTCAATTTGTTAGTGGTGTATGAGTTATAGAATATGCTCAAAATTGTTGAACAAAGTTGTCTCATTGTAGAAGCCAAAATTTATAAAGCACCCCACTTACCAAACCTCCCTCATAATAAGCCAAAAGCCAGATGGCTAGCTCTATGGTAGTCTATGAAACACTTTTCCATATAAGTTAATGGAGATGCCCATATGTGACTTTGTGTTATGTCCCATCTAAGGTTATGTTATGAATCTCTGTCATCGGCTATAGTACGCGTTTTTTCAAACGATTAGGAAAAACGTGTTTTAAAAGAAAACGTGGTGATATTTTTGTAAATAATTAGAATTTCTCTAAGGTTCTTGATATAATTATAAAACCTTCTGGATATGATATTGATAGCCAGAACCTTTGAAAGTGATAGCCAGAAGGGTCATTTTTGTAAATAATCGAAACTTCTCAACAGTTCTGGATATCAATATAAAGGTTTCTGGATATGAGATTAATAGCCAGAATCTTTGAAATTGATAGCCAGATGTAGAGCCGCCAATTCGGAAAAACGGGACGGGACGAAACTATGAAATCCCGCAATATTATGGGACGGGAGGTCCCAAATTCTTCGCGGGACGGAAAATCCTCGTCCCGTCCCATCCTACCTCGGGACGCGGGACAATTCGGGACAAATGCGCGACAAGAAGACGCTAATATTATAAAACTAAAATCTAACTAAGATGATGTCAAAACATTAAATTTAAAACATAAGACTAATCATTTACAATCCAACAAAATCAAAACTTCTTATTTCATAAAATAGTATTAAGAATAATGAACTCACAAAATAATTCTCAAGATTCCATATCACAGGAAATATCAAAATCTCAAGACTTCATATCATAGCAAGAATCAAGTCACAAATAATGCCCACTGTATTAGCTATTGTCCATATGTATTAGTTAGACGTTTTTATTTCCTTAAATTTATTAATTATAGGATTGTGATTGTGTAAAAGGCAAAAATCTCTCTTGTAAACAATATATATACTTTATGTACTTAACATTTATCTTTAAATAGCTTAATCAACAAAAAGAAGATAATGGGTAGTTGAACGAAAAAACTAAAAATTAAGTGCTAAAATATCTTTGAGGTTAAAAAAATTAACATTAAAATTAAAATTAAAAAAATGCGGGAAGTCCCGTCCCGTCCCGCTTTGTCCCGCGTCCCAAACGGGATGTCCCAAATAGACCCGCTTTTATACGGGATTGGAATATTGTTGGGTATGCTTATTTCTTAACCCTCCCAATTATGTTAGAATTGATTGATACCATCACCTAAGTATTTTGTGGACTTTAGGATCCTATGTAAGAAGTTTTATAACTTCTATTTTTAGCTAAGTCCAATTTTATAGAATAGGCTTAGCGGTTAGGGCTTGCTCGGAATTGAGGTTTCATATCTCCTGTGCATGATGTTTTAAACATTCAGTTTAAACGCATACCAATCCTAAACTCATATTATCTGTATGCACTGAATGATATTTCTGTCTTTCCCATATTGTTAGTTATATCTTTTGGTTAGACTAGAAATCTATAACATTGGCTAGTGTGTGCATTGATTTGAGGCATGATTTACCATTTTCATTTCTATGGACATGTTATTATCAAGTACAATGAATTGCCTTTGTTATAGTAGGTAATGGCATCAATCATTTAGGGGGAGATTGTTGGGTATGCTTATTTCTTAACCCTCCCAATTATGTTAGAATTGATTGATACCATCACCTAAGTATTTTGTGGACTTTAGGATCCTATGTAAGAAGTTTTATAACTTCTATTTTTAGCTAAGTTCAATTTTATAGAATAGGCTTAGCGGTTAGGGCTTGCTCGGAATTGAGGTTTCATTTACTGAAGACCAAGTATAATGCGCAGGACATTTCGTGCGCAGCACATTTCATGCGCAGAGCATTACCTGCTCAGTCTCCGCGCGCATAGCCGCGCTCATAGCATTACCTGCTCATTCTCCGCGCGCATAGCATTACTTGCTTATTCTCCGCGCGCATAGCATCACTTGCTCATTCTCTATATGCATGACTTCTATGAGCAGAGCAGATTAACTTGGTCCTTATGCTTATCTTTCAACAACCTCATATTCTTGAAGCTTGGAGTGAAAATGAATGATCTAAGCAAGACTGTGGTCTCTGCGCAGGACTTCCTTGCGCAGGACATCACTGCGCAGGTCTCCTCTGCGCAGCATGCATCCTTGCTCAGTTTTCGATATATTCAGATTACATAACTTGGAAAGCGCTTAGAAGATGCACGCTTATTAAAAATGCTGAGGTGTGCAGAAACGACAAAGCAAGCACACTAAGCAGATCCAACGGTGGAGACGCGCTCAAAAGAAATATTTTTAAATGAAGACAGCTGTCATCCTTCTAGAAGAAGCTTTTGAATTTGGTCTTCATGCTCAGTCTCCAACGGCTCTAAATCACCTGCGCACCAATCATATTGTGCCAAGTCATCAACTTTGATCAAAGCCCAAACGGTTATAAAGGACACCTGCGCACCAATCACAGTGTGACAGCTCATCGTCCTTGCTCAGAGCTCCAACGGCTATATTCAAGCTCTCAGCTATAAATAGCCAGCTCATCTTCATTTCCAAGTTGCTAGAGTTTGTGCTTTCATAAGAATCACTGAAGTTCTGAAGATTGCTGCTTATATTCCCAGATTCAAGATGGTTTTCAACCTTCATACCTTCAAACTCCAAGCCCAGATCCTATAAGCCTTATATCACCAGAATTCTTCGTGCTCTTCATCTCATAGATTCATAGAGCCCGGAATTTCTGAACACACACACACCTCTTGAAGCTTTGATTATTTCGATCATACTTCTAGAGATACACCGGTTTAGTCTAGGATTTGCTCTTCATAGATTATAGATCTTTGAGTTAGTTTGTTCTACATTGTTGTATCTTGTAACTCTCTCATATAATAAGATCTCCATTAGAAAATCCAAGACTAACCATCTTGGTAGAGGACGTAGATCTTTCATTGATCGAACCTCTCCAAATAGCTTGTTCTTTAATCTCGCTATTTACTTCCTGCTTAATCATTTCTGAATTACTGTTTTGTTTGATCTTTCAGATTGCTACACTTTGCTGCTGTGCTTGTTATTGCTTATTGCCTTAGAACATTTTATCCAACTCTTTAAGCCAAAACTTAGCGCGTGCATTTTTATCCTTGCGCAGCTTTTTACTGCGCAGGTGCTGCTTAAAACTTCCGCTGTGCATTTCACACTCTCACTGCGCGCTATACTTAGCTTATTTGAGAACTGTGCGCGTAAGCCATTGATTTGCAAAAGGGTTTGAAAAGAATTTTAAAACGCTATTCACCCCCCCCCCTTAGCATTTTTCATACCCTTGTTGCCCCTTTGGGACCAACAAGTGGTATCAGAGCAAACACCTTCATAAAACTTGTTTTGTTTTTCAAGCTTAACAGCTTGGGTGCCGATTCAAGATGGCTTCAAAATCTTGGGCAATGGCTAACTATTCACATGTCCCAGTGCTGAATGAAGATCACTTCGAAATCTGGAAGCACTGCATGCTCACTCATTTTTCTTCTATCGACGAGATCCTCCACGACATAGTTCTTGAAGGACCCTACATTCCAACGAAGGCCAATCCAGATGCTGCTACCAACAAGGATAATCCTACAATCAAGAAGGATAAAGGGGAATGGACCGATGAAGAAAAGAAATGGGTTGGTTACGATGGAAGAGCTAGAAACATCATTCTCAGCACTCTAGACCTCTCCACGCACAATCAAATTGTGAGCGGTGGAACTGCAAAGGATCTATGGGATGCTATTGAAGGCTATGTGAATGGTGACAAAGTAAGCAAGGAAAACAAAAGATTTGTGGTGAAAAGAAAATTCAACTGCTTCATGAGAAAGGATGGTGAAACCTTGAGACAAACTTATGACCGCTTCTGTGCTGTTGTAAACTCTTGTAAGTCTCTTGGAACTACCTTCACCAGTAAAGAAGTAAATTCTCAATTCTTAGATGCGCTAGGTTCCAGATATGTGCACAAGGCAAGTCATTTGGAAGATTCTGGATTTTTAGATACTTGGCCTCTGCGCAGCTTATACGCCAACTTAAAAGTGTATGAGTTTAAGCTTGATCGAATTGATGAAACTGAAGGAAAAGGAAAAGCAATTTCAATGATTGCTCAAAGAGAACCTGCGCCTGCTCAAACCTCAGACAAAGTCCCCACTTCTTCTCTGCTTGAAATGGATGTGATGATTTCGCTATGTTTGTTAAGCGATTCCAAAAATTCAGGAAATTCTCAAAACCTGAATCCTCAAGTAAAGCTCCAGCTAAATTCTCTCGTGGCAGAGACTCAAAGAAAGAAGATGACTTGGTTTGCTACAACTGTAGAAAGCCTGGTCATTTTGCATCAAAATGCCCTACGTCAAGATTTGAGTACATAAAGAAGAATACTGCGCAGAGATTTTCAAAGCAGCGCGAAATGGTTCCTGAAGAAGACCCTTCTGAGAAGCAACTCAAGACCTGGATAGAGACTGACACTGAAGACAGTGATGATGATGACTCTGAGGATGGACTGCTCTGCTTAGTGGCCAATGCCGATGCTGATAGCGATTCAGACAATGATCCCAAAATGGACACAAAGGCTGCGCCAAGTACTATTCAGAAGAAAGGTCTCACCATCATAGAACTGGCAGAAATGGGACATCTAACTCCAACCAGACAGAATGGCAAGTACTTATTTGCCAGAGCAGACCTAACGAATAAATTTGTTGCTACGCCAATACGCAAAGAATCTCTTGAAATTCCTGCTGAAATTGTAATAGAAAAGGATGACTCTGCTGCTGAGCGCGAGTCTATTTTTCAGCAAGCTGAAAAGGTAATCAAAAGATTCAATTCTATGAAAGAAGCAGTGGACTTATCAATTGGAGAAATTTCACAGCTTAAGACGGAGAAAACTCTTTTAAAATCTGAGATCACCCTCCTTAAGGAGCAGATTAAGAGCATGACTCCTCTTACTGAAAAGAACCGTTTTCTTACAGATCAAAATGCGCTATTTAAAGTAAGAAACGAAGAATTGGCTGCTCAAGTAGCTGATCTCACAAAGATCACTGATGAGTGGACCAAATCTCGTGTCACTATGGATCAAATTTTAGAATCCCAAAAACCCAGTGGAGATAAGGAAGGCTTGGGGTTCTCAACTAGTGACAACTTTAAATGCGCCGTTTGCTCTGAAAGAGAAAAGGATTTTACACACAGCAAACTAGTGAAATTCCTAAAGCAAAGCATTCTGCTTCAATGGGTAAAGGACAGGAGAAAGTCCATAGACAAAATTTCCATTATGTCTACCCAAAGAAGCAAACTGGAAAAGCCAAGGGTAAGGCTAAAATTGAACCTGCGCATGACAGTTCATATTCTAACTATGGCTGCGCTTCAACTTCAAATGTCAAATTTGCGCAGAAGGGTCATGCGCATGAAAGCCATGCGCCTCAACGCCAGATGCGCATTCTTAAGAAAAGCGCACCCAAACCTCAGAAAATGATATTTGTCAAAGCAAGTTCATCTGCTCCAGTAAAGAATGCTGCGCCAAAGAAAAGTAAAGAGTTTGTAAAAACCCAATCTATAAGTGGCTTTCATCATTGTGTTGTGTGTGATGGTTTAGGTCACAAGGCTGCAGAATGCCTTTTGCGTTTTGCTCCTAATGCCAAGGGACGTAAAAATCCTAAGGTCAGACAGGAGTGGGTTGTCAAAAGTTGCTAACTCTGGGACCCAAGAATAAAGGGGAC
The DNA here is from genome assembly GCA_026119855.1 of Campanula takesimana. Lineage (NCBI taxonomy): Eukaryota > Viridiplantae > Streptophyta > Magnoliopsida > Asterales > Campanulaceae > Campanula > Campanula takesimana. The sequence continues at coordinate 795,816 of JAOWBW010000075.1, read as the reverse complement.
CTGCGTTTTAATGTCTATTTTTCAGGTCTCCTGCTTCACTGCGCACTCTTCACAAGCTAAAGCGCATATATGGTACCTCGACAGTGGATGTTCTAGACACATGACTGGAGATGTCACCGCTCTTGAAGATGTGCATGAAGGAAGAGGCCCCTCAGTAACTTTTGGAGATAACAACAAAGGGCACATAGTTGGATATGGAAGAATCAGAAAAGATAAAGTGTGCATCGAGAAAGTTGCGCTCGTTGAAGGTCTCAAGCACAACCTGCTCTCCATATCACAATTCTGCGATAAAGGTTTGGAATGTCACTTCACTGCAATGCACTGCTACATCAAAGATGGCATATCCGGACTAACTTTGCTCACAGGGACTCGTAAGACTAATGTTTACATTATTGATCTTACTTCTATAGATTCTATCACTAATCTCTGTTTTGTAGCAAAGAATGTAAGTGAAAGCAGCTGGCTATGGCATAAGCGCTTAAGTCATTTGAACTTCAAGTATTTGGCTAAGCTAGGAAGGGAAAATCTTGTCAAAGGACTTCCCAAAGTAGCTGACCATCATGACAGGAAATGCGCAGCATGCCAGCTCGGTAAACAACCTAAGCAGTCTTTCTCCAGCAAGATTGCCTCCTCAACTTCCAAATGTTTACAACTGCTTCACATGGACTTGTTTGGACCGGTCGCCACTGCGAGCATTGGAGGAAACAAATATACTTTAGTCGTGGTGGATGACTACTCAAGATACACATGGGTCGAAATGATGATATCCAAAGATGACTGCTATGATATCTTGACTGCGCTATTCGAAAGCTCCAAACTCAAAAAGAAGACGACATCGTGAGTGTTAGATCAGACAATGGAACTGAATTCAAGAATAACGGTGTTGCTCAATACTGCGATGACCATGGAATTGATCACAATTTCTCTGCTGCTGGAGTTCCTCAACAAAATGGCGTTGTGGAAAGAAAGAATCGCACGTTGATTAAGGCTGGAAAAACAATGATAGCAGAAGCTAAGCTTCCAAAGTATTTCTGGGGAGAAGCTGTCAACACTGCTTGCTTTACTCAGAATAGATCCCTCATCAACAAAGCCTACAACAAGACTCCATATGAGCTATGGAGAGGAAGAGCGCCCAACATTGCTTTCTTCAAGATTTTTGGCTGCAAATGCTATATCCTCTACAATGGCAAAGATCATAGAGGTAAATTCGACGCCAAAGCAGATGAAGGTATTTTCGTTGGGTATGCCAAACATTCTAAAGCTTTTCGTGTTTTTAATAGAACTACTCTAGTAATTGTAGAATCTGTACATGTTACTTTTGATGAGCATTCTCTCCTAGAGCCACATTTGGCTCCAAATGATTCTGATGATTCTGCTGAGAATGTTGAGACAGGTACGCAGCCTCAAACTGTACCTGCGCAGAATGTTAATCAAGAAGATCAAAACCAGAATCAAGCAAGTCCATCGCATGCGCATACACCCGATGCTGCGCCAGAAGTGACGACTCCTGATGCGCAAACTCCTCCTCCTGCGCATGATGTTTCTCCACTTCAGCAAATCACTTTTGATGATCTTGATGCTGGAACAAATGAAGTACCCATTGAAGATCTTCGTATTCCTACCACTCAACCTAACTTACCTCCCGAGGTTCGTGAAGTTAGAGATCATCCAACTTCAAACATCATTGGTGATCTCAATGTAGGGGTTCGTACTAGGAGAGCATCAAACTTTGATGATGAATATCACTCCTTTATCTCTCAAATCGAACCAAAGAAGATTGATGAAGCGCTCTAAGATTCAAGCTGGGTTACTGCTATGCAAGAAGAGCTTAACCAATTTGAGCGCTGCAAGGTTTGGACCTTAGTACCTAGACCTCATGATCAAGGCATTATTGGTACAAAATGGGTATTCAGAAACAAGATGGATGAGAATGGAAGCATCACAAGAAACAAAGCAAGGTTGGTTGCGCAAGGCTATAGGCAAGAGGAAGGAATCGACTACGATGAAACATTTGTGCCTGTAGCAAGACTTGAAGCTATAAAAATTTTCTTAGCTTATGCCTCTCACAAGAAATTCAAGCTTTATCAAATGGATGTGAAGAGCGCATTTCTCAACGGAGAACTCCAAGAGACGGTCTACGTAGCTCAACCTCCTGGATTTGAAGATAGCAGATTTCCAAATCATGTCTTCAAGCTTCAAAAAGCTTTGTATGGACTTAAGCAAGCTCCAAGAGCATGGTACGATACGCTATCAAAATTCCTACTAGAGAAAGGCTTCAAGCGCGGTAAAATCGATACAACTCTTTTTATTGCTAAGTATAATGATCACTCTTTACTTGTTCAAATTTATGTCGATGATATTATATTTGGTTCTACTAATGAGTTACTTTGTAAGCGCTTTGAGAAGCTCATGAAAAGCAAGTTTGAAATGAGCATGATGGGAGAACTCACATTCTTCCTCGGGCTTCAAATCAAGCAATTGAATGATGGCATCTTCATAAATCAAGCCAAGTACACAAGAGACCTAATCAAGAAATTTGGACTTGAGAATGCTAAAGCATACGACACTCCAATGGCCACGGGCAACAAACTTGACAAAGACTTGAAAGGTAAGAAAGTTGATCAAACTTTATATCGAGGTATGATTGGCTCTCTCCTTTATCTTACTGCAAGTAGGCCGGATATTATGTTTAGTGTTTGTGTCTGTGCGCGCTATCAAGCGGACCCTAGAGAAGCGCACTTAACTGCTGTTAAACGCATTATTCGTTATCTTTCTGGAACTGTTAACCTTGGACTTTGGTACACCAAAGATTCGAATTTCGATTTGCTAGGTTATACAGACGCAGACTACGCAGCATGCACTATTGACAGGAAGAGCACAAGTGGAACTTGTCATTTCCTTGGAAATCGACTTGTTGCATGGGCAAGCAAGAAGCAAGCTGCTGTGTCCATCTCCACTACAGAAGCTGAATACATTGCTGCTGGGAGCTGCTGCTGCCAAATCCTATGGATGAAGCAACAATTGGTGGACTATGGAATTCATGAAACAAACTGTCCAATTTTCTGCGATAATATGTCCACCATAGCAGTTTCCAACAATCCTGTCATGCATTCAAAGACAAAGCACATCGACATTAAATATCATTTTCTCAAGGACCACGTGGAAAAAGGAAACATTCATTTAGAGCACGTGGGCACAGATAATAAAATTGCTGATATCCTCACAAAGGCTCTTGACGCAAAGAGATTTGCTTTCTTGAGAGGAGAAATGGGTATGCTTGAACTTAGCTAATTGTCCATATGATTTGTCAATACTAATGATCTTGTGTTTACTTGAAAATTCTCTAAGATAGGAAATGCCTCATGCGCCTGCGCATATGAAGCGCACAAGATGTTGCGCACAAGGCAAAATATTTATGAGTTTTCAAAGAAACTCTGCACATTATATTGCTGCGCATGAACCTCACGCGCATACCCCGTGGACCTCAGTATATCATTCTTCCAGTTTCTTCTCCCTTAGATCCCTTAAGTGGTCAATGCGCAGACAAAGATTCAAGAGCAATGCTAGTATTCTATAGGCCTGTGATTGTGCCATTAAGGGGGAGAGTTGTCTAACAAAGGCAAATAGGGAGAGAACAAAGACATTAAGGGGAGAGATTAAGGGGGAGAGTAATCTATCAAAGGCAAAAAGTTCCGATTTGATGCTCCCGCTTAATCTCTCCCCTTAATGTCTTTGTTCTCTCCCTATTTGCCTTTGTTAGATAACTCTCCCCCTTAATGGCACAATCACATGCCTATAGAATACTAGAATTGCTCTTGAATCTTTGTCTGCGCATTGACCACTTAAGGGATCTAAGGGAGAAGAAACTCTGCACATTATATTGCTGCGCATGAACCTCACGCGCATACCCAGTGGACCTCCCGCTTCAAATAATTGAAGCTCTGTGCAAAGCAATTTGGGAATCTACAAGATAAAGTGCGCAGAGCTCTCTCAAAGGTGAACTCAACTTATAATGCATCATTGCTTTTCCCAAAACCTTGTTCAATTCAAACTTTCTGTTTGTGGAACAATGAACGCATTATTTCAAACTTCATGCGCATATACTTAACTGCTCATATCTCCTGTGCATGATGTTTTAAACATTCAGTTTAAACGCATACCAATCCTAAACTCATATTATCTGTATGCACTGAATGATATTTCTGTCTTTCCCATATTGTTAGTTATATCTTTTGGTTAGACTAGAAATCTATAACATTGGCTAGTGTGTGCATTGATTTGAGGCATGATTTACCATTTTCATTTCTATGGACATGTTATTATCAAGTACAATGAATTGCCTTTGTTATAGTAGGTAATGGCATCAATCATTTAGGGGGAGATTGTTGGGTATGCTTATTTCTTAACCCTCCCAATTATGTTAGAATTGATTGATACCATCACCTAAGTATTTTGTGGACTTTAGGATCCTATGTAAGAAGTTTTATAACTTCTATTTTTAGCTAAGTTCAATTTTATAGAATAGGCTTAGCGGTTAGGGCTTGCTCGGAATTGAGGTTTCATTTACTGAAGACCAAGTATAATGCGCAGGACATTTCGTGCGCAGCACATTTCATGCGCAGAGCATTACCTGCTCAGTCTCCGCGCGCATAGCCGCGCTCATAGCATTACCTGCTCATTCTCCGCGCGCATAGCATTACTTGCTTATTCTCCGCGCGCATAGCATCACTTGCTCATTCTCTATATGCATGACTTCTATGAGCAGAGCAGATTAACTTGGTCCTTATGCTTATCTTTCAACAACCTCATATTCTTGAAGCTTGGAGTGAAAATGAATGATCTAAGCAAGACTGTGGTCTCTGCGCAGGACTTCCTTGCGCAGGACATCACTGCGCAGGTCTCCTCTGCGCAGCATGCATCCTTGCTCAGTTTTCGATATATTCAGATTACATAACTTGGAAAGCGCTTAGAAGATGCACGCTTATTAAAAATGCTGAGGTGTGCAGAAACGACAAAGCAAGCACACTAAGCAGATCCAATGGTGGAGACGCGCTCAAAGAAATATTTTTAAATGAAGACAGCTGTCATCCTTCTAGAAGAAGCTTTTGAATTTGGTCTTCATGCTCAGTCTCCAACGGCTCTAAATCACCTGCGCACCAATCATATTGTGCCAAGTCATCAACTTTGATCAAAGCCCAAACGGTTATAAAGGACACCTGCGCACCAATCACAGTGTGACAGCTCATCGTCCTTGCTCAGAGCTCCAACGGCTATATTCAAGCTCTCAGCTATAAATAGCCAGCTCATCTTCATTTCCAAGTTGCTAGAGTTTGTGCTTTCATAAGAATCACTGAAGTTCTGAAGATTGCTGCTTATATTCCCAGATTCAAGATGGTTTTCAACCTTCATACCTTCAAACTCCAAGCCCAGATCCTATAAGCCTTATATCACCAGAATTCTTCGTGCTCTTCATCTCATAGATTCATAGAGCCCGGAATTTCTGAACACACACACACCTCTTGAAGCTTTGATTATTTCGATCATACTTCTAGAGATACACCGGTTTAGTCTAAGATTTGCTCTTCATAGATTATAGATCTTTGAGTTAGTTTGTTCTACATTGTTGTATCTTGTAACTCTCTCATATAATAAGATCTCCATTAGAAAATCCAAGACTAACCATCTTGGTAGAGGACGTAGATCTTTCATTGATCGAACCTCTCCAAATAGCTTGTTCTTTAATCTCGCTATTTACTTCCTGCTTAATCATTTCTGAATTACTGTTTTGTTTGATCTTTCAGATTGCTACACTTTGCTGCTGTGCTTGTTATTGCTTATTGCCTTAGAACATTTTATCCAACTCTTTAAGCCAAAACTTAGCGCGTGCATTTTTATCCTTGCGCAGCTTTTTACTGCGCAGGTGCTGCTTAAAACTTCCGCTGTGCATTTCACACTCTCACTGCGCGCTATACTTAGCTTATTTGAGAACTGTGCGCATAAGCCATTGATTTACAAAAGGGTTTGAAAAGAATTTTAAAACGCTATTCACCCCCCCCCCCTCTAGCATTTTTCATTTTTCATACCCTTGTTGCCCCTTTGGGACCAACAAGTATACTATCCCATCCCGTCCCATTTATATGGCGGGACGGGACGTCCCGACGGGACAATCCCAAATTGACGGCTCTAGCCAGATGAGTCTGGATATCAATATAAAGCCTTCTAGATATGAGATTGATAGCCAAAACCTTTGAAAGTGATAGCCAGAACCATTGAAAGTGATAGCCAGAAGGGTTCTGAATATCAATATAAAGTCTTCTGGATATGAGATTGATAGTCAGAACCTTTGAAAGTGATAACCAGAATGGTCCTGGATATCAGTATAAAGCCTTTTCTGGATATCAATATAAAGTCTTCTGGAGGTTTTGAAAAACACGTTTTTCCTAACCATTAGGAAAAACGCGTTTTATAGGAGACCAACCCATAGTAGTATAGTATGATTGAGTGGTGATTGTTAAGGGTAAAATTGCATTTAACACACTTTTCCACTACCAAATGTTATAAATTTAATAAAAAAAACTATATTCACTGTTAAATTTCAAACTGCGCAAAATTCAGAATTCAGGAGAGCAGATCTCCTGTGCCCCTCTAATCTGGACCGTTTACAATATCAACATAAACGGTCTAGATTAAAGGAGCACAATGAGGGGCACAGGAGATCTGGCCTCAGAATTCAGACTCATACAAACTTTTCTCTTTCTCTTTCATTCAAACTCACATGCTTTTCTTTCTAAGGGGGACTTGTAGTTGTGGACAAGGCCATGGCCCCTCCATGTGGTCTAACTAAACTTTATCATAATTATACAATTTGTGATTGAATGCTCTCTTTTTTTTTTTCTTTTGCCACCCCCACTTTTGTTCTATTCACAAGCTTCACCAAATCACAAACGTATCCTTCATTCCTACATAGTAGCAAGGCCCGAATACATGGGCTTTGTGATGTTAACATTTTTTGCTTAGTGGGCCCACATCAAACCCACCCAACCCACCATGAAGTATACTCACTCTGTCCCGGATCAATGGACACAAATTTCTTTTTGGGGCGTCCCATTTAAATGAGCACATTACTAAAAATAGTAAAAACTATTTACTATTTCTCCCACTCATTCTCTTTTTTACTTACTTTTATACTCACAATACTTACACTTTCTCTCTCTTACTCACTTTTCATACTCACAACACTAATACTTTCCTTAATTCCCGTGCTATAATTTTGTGTGCCCATTAATATCGGATGGAGGGAAGTAAATCACTTAATGTCCACCCACATGTTGTTTTCCAATAGATTCCTCCGTAGGTTTGGCCTAAACAAAGTACAGCCCTTCTTGCATAATGCACAAGTGCACATTACACTTCTTGTTTTTGTCTATATTGATTTACTTTAATAAATTAGGAAATGCATTTCGTACAAATTAATCTAACTTAGGTATGACCACTTTATCAAAAACATATTTATTTTAATATTTTTAACTATTTTTGGGACCTAATCTTATCTATAAGGTTTTAGTCTATTAGTACCCATGTGCTTCCTTTACTTTTTTTGATTGGTCAAGTTGTGCTTTCCACTTAGGTAAAGAGTAGCATTAGTCTTTTATAATTAAACTAATATGTTTAATTAGTTGTCTAGTTTATGACAATTGATTATGTGATGACACCTTTTTTTTATATTTTTCTTTTTAAATTCTTCAATTGAAGAAATTAGGTGGTGGAATATTGATTAGAATGTAAGCTAATCTTTCTACTCACTGTTTTAAAAGTGTCAGAATTGATCTGTCAATCATTTTATGAATATAATTTACTTGTTTATATATAACTCTTGAAACTATATTAAAATTATTATTTATATTATAAATATGACACTTATTTTAAAACTTAACAAATATAACGAAAGGAGTATAAAAAATGAATCTTAGGGAATTTCCTCAGTCAAGTAATAAGAAGCATATAATCAAATAGATAAATACTACTCCCTCTCTGTCTCTAAATGAGTGTCCATTTTCAAGAAACATTTGTCCCAAAATGAGTGTCTTTTTTTAACATAACTTTATCCCTAAATGTTTTTTTTTTTGAATTTTTTTTTTCACCGGTCTCTTTATACGTGCAAAACTAAATGTTTGGAAATGAGATTACAAGATTATATATGAATTGTTGCCACCAAATTATACAAAAAGTTGTGATTTTCAGATGTCCCTTTAAATGAAATTTGGACACTCATTTAGGGACATAGGTAGTATACTTTTTCAGAAGAAAAAAAGTGTGACATGCTCACCATATAAGAATATACTGTGTAATGTTGAAATATTTCATAGTGATAAAACCTAATTTGTAGAACTTCTAGTCCAATAGTAGGTACGCCAATCTTGTTTAGATGGGGTTTTATTTGGCTATTTTTCTTGTTTATTTTTGTTATCGAAATTAATTAAATACTTATGTTATTTTATAGAAATGTTAATTTTCATAAAGCGGAAACCTTGCCGCCTAAACAAGGTTAAAAATATTTATTGATTTAAATTTGTTTTAGAATGTGGTAACTTCCAAAATAAGGTATATCACTAAACTTTCAAGAACTAATTATTATTAGTTCCCCTAGTTGAAGTATGTACATGTTCCATTTTTAAGCAATACTAAGATTAGAAGACACCATATAGTGACATCACATCATTGTCATCACAATTCAATCAACAATACTGTATCAAATCAATTGTTTACCGATGTGACAACAAGTAGTTTTGACATAATAGTGTCTTTAAATTACCGAGATTATTTATTCGATACTTCATAAGATTATAATAACTTGGTATAGTATCACTAAATACTCAATATCTACTTTTTAATATATATATATAAGTAAGAGACAGCGGTACGAAAATACAAGTTTAGGGTTTAACATGTTTATATATATATCTATCTCACTCGAATGTCATTATTCAAACATCTTATCAAGTTTTCTCAATAAAGAAAAATCGTCCCTCTCCCTCATCGATTATTACACCATTCTCATCACCAAAATTTCTCAATAAAAAATATATCTATTGATATTGGTTACACCATCTTCATCACCGTTGTTTGCTACTACATGACCTCAACTATTGATTAATGTCTCCATCCCCCTCCCTATACATCAAACATCAATTTATTCGAGACAAAATTGCATATGATAGCGACTTACCGTATTCAACATTAGTATCAGAACATAAAGCCAAGCCTCACTCTCGTGAGAGCTAGAGTTCGATCCCTCTCCTCGCCTCCTTATGGCGCGGACATCATTAAAAAAAAAACCCATTAGTATCAGAACATGTTCGTATATTGGGATTTTCCAAACATGTTTACTATAGATGACATATTCATCATCAAAAACCAACTTCAAACCAGAAAACTAATTTTAGGTCATGCCCATAAAATTTCATGCATGTCTGATTTATATATATATATATATAAGAATCAACCTCAAGTCAAAATATAAGAATATTAACAGACTACAATGATAAAACCTCAGAATCAGAAACATCTTCTAGTGAAGATTATAATTCATCAAATGATTCAGAAGAAAATTTTAAAAATAACACAATTCCAATTCAAGCCATGAAACGAAATTATTACAAATACAAAAAGGAACCAGATGACCTAAAAATATTAAGGCAACCAACAAAGTTTTATAATGCCAAACATATTTATAAATGGAATATTGATGGATTAAGTGAAATGGAAATCATCAATATCACAAAAGAAATGATAATAGTGAGAAACATTTACAAAGCTACAAATATTACAGAAAGACAAGCAGTAGAAAATATCATCATAGGATTCACGGGACAATTACGAACATGGTGAGATAAACTATTAGGACTTAATATAAAAACAAATATTCTCGATGCTGTAAAAATAAACCAAGAAAGACAATCAATATTAGATGAAAATGGAAGTCCAATTCCAGCACAATTAATAAATTTAATATTTAATATTACAACTCATTATAAGAGATATTGACTTATATACAGAAAGGAATTCTGAAATATTACAAAATCTAAAATGTAGAAAATTAGAACAATTTAAATGGTATAAAGAGAATTTTCTAAAAATAGTTTTTAATCTAGCTGACCCAAATAATTACCATTGGAAAGAAAAATTTATCACTGGTTTACCAAAATTATTTTCAGAAAAAGTAAAAGACACAATAGAACAAAAATATGGACAACTATCTTATGATGACCTACTTACGGAGATTTAATTACTTGTGTAAACCTTACGGGTCTCAGATTATGCCAAGACCAAAAACTAAGTTACAAATTAAAAAGAGATAATACTCAAACAAGAAAAGAGTTAGGACATTGGTGTGAACAATTTGGTTTTGATAAATTACAATCTCCATACAAAAAGAAACATTACAATCGTATAGAAGTCCATATTATAAAAATAACACATATCGAAGAAAATATAGAAAAATAAATAAACACTACCAAAATTAATCTCCTACATATTGCAATAAAAACAAGAGAGCAAATTATAAGAAAAGGTACAATAATAATAAAAGATACAATAATAAAAAAACCTTTTACATCTTTTAAACTATACAACAAAGAAATAAAATGCTTCTTATGCAAAAAAACCCGCATTGCAAGAAATTACCCAGCAAAAAGACAAATACAACAAATTTGCAACAATCTAAAAATAAAAGAAACAGAAGAAATACTACATAAAATAGACAATCTTGAGATATCAACAGACGATGATGACTACAGCTCCTCAAACCAACCATCTGACACAAGTGATGAAGAGTGTCAATCTTGTAACAATGAAGTATGCATGTGTAATAACTTATTATTATGGTATCTTTTCTTATAATTTGCTCTCTTGTTTTATTGTAATATGTAGGAGGTTCATTTGGTAGTGTTTATTTATTTTTCTATATTTTCTTTGATAGGTGTTATTTTTATAATATGGAATTCTATAATGATTGTAATGTTTCTTTTTGTATGGAGATTGTAATTTATCAAAACCAAATTGTTCACACCAATGTCCTAACTCTTTTCTTGTTTGAGCATTATCTCTTTTTAATTTGTAACTTAGTTTTTGGTCTTGGCATAATCTGAAACCCGTAAGGTTTACACAAATAATTAAATCTCTGTAAGTAAGGTCATCATAAAATAGTTGTCCATATTTTTGTTCTATTGTGTCTTTTACTTTTTCTGAAAATAATTTTGGTAAACCAGTGATAAATTTTTCTTTCCAATTGTAATTATTTGGGTTTGTTTAGAAACCGAGAAAGGATATAACATTTGTAAAAAATGATTTCCTAATATAACTTGTGTATTTAGATTTTTTACGAGCATTAAACTTGTTTTAAAGCAAATATTATTGTTACATACATGTGCTTCTCGTATTTTATATTTTACTTGTAATTTTGAGGAATTGGCTGCTGAAAGTTTATGTTTTGTTTTTATAAAATACTTTGTTGGTATTATTCCTTGTTCTACACAGTATATATATATATATATATATATATATATATATATATATATATATATATATATATATATATATATATATATATAGAGAGAGAGAGAGAGAGAGAGAGAGAGAGAGAGAGAAGAGAGAGAGAGAGAGAGGTAGGTGCTTAAATGAGAACCTAAATATCGTGAGAACCGTGAGAATTTGGATACATTAGGTAAGAAACCTAATGTATCCAATGTATCCAAGTGAACTATTGGATACATTAGTTTTTACATAATGTATCCAAGTAATGTATCTAATGTATCCACGTGAACCATTGGATACATTAGGCAAAAACCTAATGTATCTAAGTTCTCACGGTTCTCACGATATTTAGGTTCTCACAGGAGCACGACATATATATATATATATATATATATATATATATATATATATATATATATATATATATATATATATATATTTCCCCCGTCCCACAAATTTTTATTTTGGGTGTCTCATTCAAATTAGAACAACCCAAAAATGGAATTGTTTTATTTAATAGGATCCACATTCACACTCACAATAATTTTTCACTCATTATTCTCCACCCCACTTTCTCTCTCCTACTTCACTTTTCATACTCACAACACCTACTCCACCAACACTTTTTCCTTAATCCCCGTGCCCAACCCAAAAATCTTAATTCGGGTGGGACAGATATATATACTCCTTCCGTCCCACTCGAATTAGGATTCTTGATCAACCTATTTATACTTTGACCAATAATTTGAAGAAAAATAACTATCCTAATGAAATCTAAAAAGTAGTTATTGAATTTATTAGTAACGTGATACAATAACAATTTTTAAATTTTTATTAGCATTATTAATTTTCTTCAAATTATTGGTCAAAGTATAATTAGATTGACCAAGAATCATAATTCGAGTTGGACGGATGGAGTATATATTTATACTCCATCCGTCCAACTTAAGAGTCAAAAAAAGTTTGGGTTCAAGAATTAAGGAAAATGTGATGTGTTGTGAGTGTTGATAGTTAGGTAGGAGAGAGAAAGTGGGGTAGATAAGAGTTAGTGGATAATTGTTGTGCGTATGACATGTAGGACCCAGTTCCATTTTGGATTTTGACTCTTAAGTTGGGACGCCCTTTTGAAAAAAAATTGACACTTAAATTGGGACGGAGGATGTATATTTTATTTTTTTTTTGTGTGTGGGGGGGGGTGGGTGGGGGGAGGAGGATATAGTAGGAGTTAAAAGAGAGCACATGGGATGCAGGTGTAATATGGTCAATTTTTATGCTCATCAAAGCATGGGAGTGGGAGCTAATGTTGATGTTGTTGGGGTGTCAGCCCAAGTCTCACATCGGCAATTGAAAGAAGAATCGCTAAGTATATAAAGGTGTTCATACACTCCATTAGTATGAGGCCTTTGGGAGATGACCCAAAAACAAGAGCAATGCTAGGGGCACAAAATAGAGTCACAAAATCTTGCTCACTAAATGAGGTGGCGATATTTTATTGGTTACATCGATAGTGGACCCGCCACACTCTAATTAAAAACACAAATAGAATCATTACACCTAGGATTTTATGACTTTTTTGTGCCCCTAGTATTATTCCTAAAACAAATCTGTGCAGGCTGGGCCCAAAGCGGACAATATCATACTAGTGTGAAGTGGTGGGGGTGGTCGCGGTCCCAAAACTGGTATCAGAGCCCAGGTTGGTTGATGGGCCTGATGCGAAGTACCGCGTGTGCGAGATATGTGGGATTTCCTCTGGTGTGATCTCGCGAGTGGAGCACAGTGTGTGCCTTGTGTCGAAAGTCTTCTTGATATTGGTGATCGGGCGGTGTGTCCCGCATGTGGTGAATAGCGGCGGTGCAAGTAAAACTTCGCTGGAGGTGGTCATTGGTTTGAGGGGAGGTTTGTTGGGTGTCAACCCAAGTCCCACATCGGCAATTGAAAGAATAATTGCTAAGTATATAAAGGTGTTCACACACTCCATTAGTATGAGGCATTTTGGGAGATGACCCAAAACAAATCCGTAACTATTTTTGTTGTACTAGGAGTGCAGCATCACCATCTTGTACCTTGTGTGGAAAAACGTGTACTATGTGAAATTTTTCACATAATTACAAATGGAATCAGGAAAAAAAAAAAACACTTCATTATATAACAAGATTTCATTCTAGTTGAATGTTGAAAGTATTGTTTCTTTTTTTTTTTTTTTTTTGAAGGATGTGTTGAGAGTATTGTTATATTGTTATATCTAGTTCAAAGATGGCACTCTTGTTGATGTATTTTAATTAAGAGAACCAAATTTGCTCCGGTTACAAAAAAGACGCTTATTGAAAGGAACGACCCGACTTGAGGAAACGGGTAGGAAGTCCGGCCTAACACGCCCCGACCATCACATACTGAACGAACCCAGGTCGAACCTGGATATCATTAGCTCGTTTGTACCGAGCTGGGAAGTCATAGCTAAGATGAACCGAACAAGAATTCCGAAGACCATACCGATTCTATCGACTCTCAGCTCGTTGGCCGAGCTGACCACAATAACCAAGATTACTCTTCATCGGAGCCCACGGACACACCTGACTCGAGGTCGGACCTCGCGAATGTTTGCTCGGTCATACGAGCTCGGACTTGTCTCTGACGCCGCCATGATTGGAAGAATAGGAGGCCAGACCCAATTCGCCGGTTAGGCCCATTTACGACTTCTAGAAGCGTCGCCCTAATACAAACATGATGAGTCATAGATGTGGATAAGTACAAATCCCTACGTTCAAGGAAGGAATCTAGGTGACAAGGCATGGATTCTGGGGTATATATAGCACCCTCATTCAGCTGGAGGAAGGTTAAGCTCTCTAACCTCACTCTTTCTCTCCAGATTTCACACCTAAGCAGACTAACTCATTCTCACGCCGGAGGGCCTTCGCCGGTGAAGCCCCGGCTGAGTTAACGTTTGTTCATCCCTTTCAGGCTAACAGGCATCCAGATATCACTCCGCGGATCCGGCTCAACTGATTGCAATTTATGCACGATCAGTTTGGTTCCATTGCCGGGAACGTAGTCTTGTTAGCTTGATCTTTTTTCGTTCTGGAGGATATTCCCATCATGGTTTTGGAAAACCCAGAAACCGTTCCGGAGTCTTCATTGCTCCCGGAGACTCAGAACCTTTTTGGCCCGCTCCTTGCCCAAATCCAGAGAACCGCCGTACGACTCGCTCTCAATCCGCCTTGCTGGTGCAACAAAACCCAGGAGTTGCCGGAATCACTACCGCAGTAACCGTCGCCCGGTGAACGTCTTAAACCCGATTGAAGAGGTTCCCTTCACGGAGAGTCGCCAAATTCGTGTCGGCGGCCAGATAGATCGGAGACCCCCTCCGATAACTTATGCACAAAGGACGGTCGAAATCCCGCATAATGGAGCCGGAACAAGCGGTGTCAATACTGGAGCGGTGGCTGAACATGCGGCAATGTTGAATCGGAGATTGACATTGCTCTTACAAATCCAAGAAATTTATGATGAGCTGGCAACCTTAGGTCCGGAACATGCCGCCAACCTCCCGGCGATTCCCGTTGTACCTATGGCACGGGAATATCCACCTGTCATTCCCGTTCCCAGCGGCAGTTTGCAAAGAATGAATCAGAACCCACCGACCACTGTAGGCGCGCACAATCCAAACGAGCAGGAAGAAACCTCAGGAGCAAGGGATGCGGCGCCCGAGGGCCGAGCCTCATGGAAGAAAGAGAGCATTACAAGGAACGACATGGAGATCAACCACCTCGATTTCCCCATACTTCTCATTTGACACACAGGAGAAACGAGGAAGAAATTTCCAGATCGGGAAATAGAGAGACCCTCGATCCTCTGATCATGGATCTACAGAGGAGAATGCATGAGATGGAGTCTAGCAGGAAAAGTACCAAGAAAATTGCGAACACGATGGCCCCGTTTTCTCGGTGGATCTTGGAAAGCCCCCCTCAGCCTTATCTTAAGCTCCCTTCGTTGACCAAGTACACTGGGTCAGAAGACGCCCGGGACCATGGCACACTTTTGAGGCGATTATGGCTTTGGTCTCCCATGACGATGACGTTCTATGTAAAGCGATGGTCAGCACCTTAAATGGTCCGCCTTAGCTTGGTTCAGAGCTCTCCCGCCTGGTAGCATCGACAGTTGGGAAAATTTGAGAAGTAAATTCATTGAAAACTTTTCAACAGCGGGCGAACACAAGAAACGACCAACTGATCTAGCGAATGTGAAGCAGGGCGAAACGGAGTCGTCTATGAGTTTTTACCAAAGATTTAGAGATCTGGCCGAGCAAATTGAAGGTTTGACGGATGATATGGTTATGGTATGCTTCACTGCAGGCATGAGAGCCTCTCAATTGAAGTTTGAGTTTGAAATAAGGCCTCCGAAACAAAGGGAGACTTGTATGAGCGAGCTTATCGCGTAGCTCAGGCCGAGCTAGCGGATAAGCGAACCTCGAAGGAAGGAAAGGCCAAGGAAAAAGAAGAATCAGGAAGAGGCAGCGGACGCGAATCCAAGGAATCAAAAGAAATTGAGTCAAGAAGGGGCAAGAACCGAACCAGGAGTACTGAAAGGAAGGAGATCAATGAGGAGGCTTTCACTCCGCTGAACAGATCCCACAAGGAAATCATGAATTTGATAGAGATGTTCCCCCTTCGTCCCATGGTGGGAAACGAGGAAGGGAGAAGAGCTTCGGGAAAATGGTGTGCCTTCCACAGGATTTTGGGCACGAGACGGAAACTGCCTGTCATTAAAGAGAGCCATTCAGCAGAGAGTGGATCAAGGAGAATTGGATCGTTTCATCAAAAGAGATGGTAAGCGAGGCCGCGACGCCAGAGGCCATGATACCAAGGAGAATTACGAAGACCGACAACGGCAGGAGCGACCACCCAGGAAAAGGATTGGGGTGATCCACGATGAAGCCCTGTCGATCACTGCCTTGAAGAATCAAATCTACAGTCTTAAAAAAGGTACCCTTTGTGCCAGCCTGGAACAATAAAAGGGAGGAAACCATCTCCTTCTCCCAAACGAGCTCGCGGCCAGTAAAATAGCAAGAGAACAATCCATCATTCTGGAGGGAAGAATTGACAATTGTGAAACGAGCCGACTTCTGGTGACACCGGAGCTGCCCGAGATATCTTGTATTATAATGTTTCAAAGAAATGGACCTGTCTGATAGCATGTTGACCCCTATGCAGGTCGGTTGGAAGGGTTTACAATCATAAGGTGGATGTCAAAGGGACCGTGAGCCTCCTCTTGAGATAGTACTTCACCTTATAAGGTCCAGGAAACGATCACCTTCATGGTCATTGATGTGGCGAGTGATTACCATGCTATCTTAGGGATCCCGAGCCAAGTAAAGCTTGGGATGGTTGTTTCTTTACCTCACCAGCGAGTCAAGTTTCCAACTCCGGCCGGAGTAGGTTGTTTACGGGAGCGAGCACAGGAATTTCTGGAGTATCTGATGGAAACTAGGAAAATGAAGAGAAGCTCGAGCAAGACTTCGTTGGAGTCGAGGTCAAAGCAAAAAGAGCGTCGGAGACAATGCTGGTTCGGGCAGTAAGCGAGATCAAAACGGATGAAGAGATTGAAAAGGAGCTGAGGATCGTGAAGAGCAGCATGATCGGTCTCATAAAGAGCGAGGCCCCACTTTGGCCGTGAAGACGTGGAAAGAATCACAGACATAATTGTAGATACCCTCCAATTCAGAGAAGGCCCGAGCTCAAGCCGATCGACGAGCTCGAGGAGATTCCGATCACCCCCGAGTTCCCAGAACAGGTAGTCAAGATTGGGAAGCAGCTGTCCCAAGACGAACGGGCTAACTTGATCACCCTTTTGGAGGCGAGCTTAGATGTATTTCGCCTGGAAAGTTGAGGACATGAGAGGGGTTAAGGAGGAGATAGCCGTACATGAGCTCTGCCTCGACCCAAGCGTGAGGCCAATTAAACAGAAGCGCAGGATCTTTTCACTTGACAAACAAGAAGCCATCAGGGAAGAGGTGAGCGAGTTACTACGAGCCCGGATAATTAAGGAGGCTTACTACCCATCTTGGCTAGCTAACGTTGTGATGGTCAAGAAAGCCAACGCAAGTGGAGAATGTGCTTGATTTTAACCGACCTCAACAAAGCTTGCCCTAAAGATTGCTTCCCCCGCTCCCCAGAATAGATAAACTCGTCGATTCAATAGACGGTCACAAAACACTCAGTTTTTTTGGACGCTTACTCGGGCTATCATCAGATTAAGATGGCCGAGCAGGACATCGAGAACACGGCTTTCCAAACAGCGAAGGGACCTACTGCTTCAAAAGATGCCGTTCGGGCCTCAAAAACGCAGGGGCCACCTACCAGAGAATGGTGAATCAAGTCTTCAAAAACCAGCTCGGGCGGAACATGGAGGCGTATATAGATGACATGGTCATCAAGACAAGGGATGAGACCACTGCCACAGACCTGCGGGAAACTTTTGGCAATTTTGAGAGCCAATGAAATGAAGCTCAATCCGAGCAAGTGCGTTTTTGGTGTCACAGCAGAAAATTCCGGCTTCATGGTATCTCAAGGGGCATTGAAGCAAACCCCGAAAAGATAACTGCGTTACTCACTATGAAAGAGCCGGTCTCAGTCAAGGAAGTTCAGAGGCTAAACGGACGGGTGGCAGCGTTGGTCGTCGTTTCATAGCCAAGTCGGCGGAAAAATCATTACCGTTTTTTAAGGTTTTGTGAGGAGGAAAAGAATTTCAGTGGACTGAGGAGTGTTCCTCAGCTTTCAAGCAATTGAAAGAATATCTGAGCCGTCCCCATTGCTCAGCAGAGCCCTTCTTCGGGAGAAACCTTGTACGTGTATCTCGCTGCCAACAGATAGGGCGGTTGCTGCGGTTCTAACCAGGAATGACAATGGAATCAAGCCGGTTTTCTATACAAGTAAGAGGCTCTCAACGATGTAGAGTCACGGTACTTCAACGCCGAAAAGCTGGCGTATGCTCTGGTAGTGGCGCTCGCTCGCAATATTGAGGGCTTTATCTTCTTCCAGCCCATCCTATAGTGGTGTACACTAACGCACCCCTTCGGAAAATTCCTGCACAAACAGCCAGCTCGGGAAGGCTCTTGAATTGGTCGATCGAAACTTACCGAGTTCGATATCTCCTATCAACCGAGAGAAAAACGCATCCAGGCACAACCATTAGCAGATTTTATGGTTGAAAACTACGTTTAACAGCGAGCAAGAAGCTTCATCCACCAACCGACACGAACCACCGGATCGAGGATCTCAGGGCTGGCATTGTTCACGGACGGATCGGCGTCAAAAGCCATAGCGGGGCTGGGGTATTGTTGATCGAACCAGGAACCGGCCTCACTGTTGAAAAGCCTTGCGATTCAAGTTTCCAGCCTCTAATAACCAAGCTGAATATGAAGCTCTCATAGCCGGTATTGACTTGGCCAAATCGATGGAGTAAAGATCTGAAGGGCTCACACCGATTCTCAACCGTTGTTAATCAGTTGAAAGGAGAATACGAGACCGTCAACCCGGTATGTCCCGATATAGAGATCTCGTTGGCAAAGCTGGTGGAAGATTCGAGTCTTGGCAGATTGAGAGATCGGGAGGAAGGATAACGCACGAGCTGATATATGCTGTCAAAATTGGCTATATGGAAATGGGGGAAGATGTCAGGCTAAAATGGGTCGAGTTTTTGGACGGCCCGCAATTTGAAAGAGCTCAGATCATGGAACTAAACGAGGCTTTCTCCGATACGGCCTTTCCATTGGATCGATGACATGAAAAATTATATCGAGAAGGAGGAATTGCCGTTAGACACCGAGAAAGCAAAGACGATCAAAAAGAAAGCCCCGGCTTCATAATTCTGGAAGGGAACCTGTACAGG
>JAOWBW010000075.1:685520-776300 GCA_026119855.1 Campanula takesimana | reverse complement strand
GTATTGACTATGATGAGACCTTTTCACCCGTAGCAATGATCACGTCTATAAGAATTTACTTGCCATTGCCACATATCATGACTATGAAATATGGCAAATGGACGTCAAAACCGCTTTCCTAAATGGAAAACTGCAAGAGGATGTGTATATGACACAACCAGAAGGTTTTGAACAAGATTCTAAGGTATGCAAATTGCAGAGATCCATCTATGGATTGAAGCAAGCTCCTAGGAGTTGGAATCTCTGTTTTGATGAATCGGTCAAAGAGTTTGGTTTCATCAAGAACGAAGATGAGCCTTGTGTATACAAGAAGATTAGTGGGAGCATAGTGCTATTCCTTATTTTATACGTGGATGACATATTACTCATTGGAAACGATATTTCCTACACTTCAGTCCGTAAAGACTTGGTTAGGAAAATGCTTCGCAAATGAAAGATATGGGTGAAGCCGCATATATACTTGGCATTAAGATCTATAGAGATAGATCAAGGAGGCTACTTGGTTTAAAGCCAAGTACATACATTGACAAGGTCATTAGAAGATTCCGCATGGAAAATTCTAAAAGAGGAACCTTACCAGTGTTACATGGAGTTTCTCTAAGCAAGACTCAATGTCCTAAGACAAAAGATGAGCGTGAGAAAATGAATGATGTTCCATATGCTTCGGCAATTGGGTCCATCATGTATGCATGATTTGTACTAGGCCGCATGTATCTTATGCTTTTGAGCATGACAAGTAGATACCAATCGACCCCGGTGAAAATCACTGGATGGCTGTAAAAGCGATTCTTAAGTACTTGAGAAGAACTAAAGATTCGTTTTTGGTCTATGGAGGAATGGAAGATGATCTCGTGGTAAATGCTTACACAGATGCAAGCTTCCAAACCAACAAAGATGATAGTCGATCGCAATCGGGTTTTGTGTTTATGTTAAATGGTGGAGCTGTAAGATGGAAGAGTTCCAAGCAGAATACAACCGCTGATTCTACAACAGAAGCTGAGTATATTGCTGCATCGGATGCTGCAAAAGAAGCTGTTTGGATTAAGAAGTTCATTACTGAACTTGAAGTGGTTCCTAGTATTGCTAATCCAATAGACCTTTATTGCGATAATAATGCTATTGCTCAAGCAAAGGAACCAAGAGCACATCATAAATCCAAACCCATACTTAGGCGTTTTCATATCATTCGAGAAATCGTTGATAGGGAAGACGTGAATATATGCAGAGTACATATGATGACAATGTCGCGGACCCGCTAACAAAAGGGACTTCCACAATCTAAACATGAAGGTCATGTTAGGTCCATGGGTATTAGATACATGGGAGATGGGCCTAGGGCAAGTGGAGATTTGTTGGTAGTGTTGCCCTAGGTACGTTTAATAAACATTGTAATTGTTATCATTTATTTCATATCAATAAAGAAATGTTTTGGTTATTATTATTGTTCATGTTTACTTATAATAATCTCCGTCCCTAGTACTTGTTAAGCACTAGTATAAAGGCTAAATGATCATGGGATGATCATGTTAGATTTATGGGTACTTGTTTGGAACAAGGTACTGGACATGGCCCGCTGTATGAGATTTATGTCATGGTCTATGTCGTACATAAAATATCATAAGTTATGTCATTTGAATCCTTAGACGTGAAGTTATTATAGTCTTCCACTTGATGAACATTATGTTTGATATATTCAAACGCTACCTTTAATCGGGTAGTTATAAAGGGGTATGATTGGCATAATCGGATTCACGTAGGGAAGAGTAATAAGCTAAATGGATTTGTCCCTCCTCGGAGAGATGTCAAGCTTGGGCCTCTCGTAGGAATGATGTTGATGAAAATGTTCGGCGGACTCAAATGAATTGATTAGATCAATGTTCATTTGGATTATCAACATATTCGGAATCGAGAAAGTATTGAACAAAACAAGTTGACTTGTTGACCATGACTTGTGTTCAATGACATCATGGACAAAGGGATTATGACATGATCTAAAGGAATGTGAACTTGTATCTAGTTATACTATTTGGGTAGGTATGACGGTTTGCTAGAACCTAATCATATCTTATGGTTTCATGTTTGAGCCTATTGCCAACTTAGTATAATCCTAGAGGGTCACACACAATAGAACGAATCTTAAATAAGGACTATATTGGAATTTGGAAATTTGGGAATTATGGGGAAAGTGTGCGACCGCACAAAAGGTCTTGGGCGGCCGCACAATTTAGCTCAGAATGTACCAGAAACCTTCCAGATAGATGTGCGACCGCACAAGGGTTTTGGGCGGCCGCACACCATGTCGTGACTGGTTTCCTAATTTGTTTTGGAAAAGAATTTTGGACGGGTTTAGACACAAGTTTCCTATTTGGAATAGGTCTAACTTGTATATAAACAGCCAAATTCGGGCCAGAACATATGATATCTTTTGTGCAAGTCTCCAAAGAGTTTGAGAGAGTTTTATTTTGTTCTAAGACATCTTAGATTGAAGAACAAAATAATACACAAATAAAATTCCATATAGTTCATATTAATTGTGAAAACGTGTTTCACAATTTGGTCTAGCAACCAAGATCAAGTGTTCTTGATATTCGTTCGTGGTGTGGATACCGCTAGAGAGTTAAGCTTATCATCTTCAAGTTCGTGTTCTTACTTTTGTGATCAAAGATTCAAGTTCTCCACCAAGATCAAAGACCAAATTCAAAGTCATCAAGGGTTAGTTTTCTAGTATTCATATTGTTGTATTTGATTTAATCATATGAATGGATCTATGGGCTTTTGGGTTTCATTAAATTTTAAATGCTATATTCCACTGCGCATGTTACTTCGAAACCCAACACATACCTACTCCAAGTTTTTGGGCTCTTGACTGTGACATAGACATCTCTATCAAAACTGTTCTTGAAGCCCACAAAAAGTATGGTTCAATCTCTCCACTCCCATTACTGATCAATCCTCACACCATATCCTCACCCTGGGAAATGACCAAGACCCACATGAGCATTCATGCCAGAAATATTGGGGGTCAGCTCTTCTATGCCTATGAAGAGTGGAAGAAATTTAGAGCCACCATTCAATCTTCATTTCTCTTTTCTGCTCCATCTCTTCCCAAGCCTCTTGAACTCTCTCATTTTCCTGAATGGGAAATTGTATTTTCCCCAATTAATCTCAAATAACCTTCTTGAATGCATGTACACACTATCATCTCTTGTATATGCTCTTTGAATTCAATTTGCACAGTCTGTGTTCTGGACTCTACTGTCCAAGAAAAGCTGAATTCTTGGGGTAATTGTCAAAATTTTCTACCCAATCTCTTCTGTGTATCCCCAAGGCCTACCTCCTCTTACTCCTTCATTCCACAAGAAAACCAGATCCAAAATTTCCAATCTTCCTCCCAACTTTGATCCCTTCAAATACACTCCACCAAACTACATCACATATACTGATTTCAATCAATTCTCTGCCTCACTCATTAGACAACTCAAGTCTACCCTCCTTAATAAACTTGATGATGTCTCTAAATTCATCCTTCAAAAAGGGGAAAATCCAACCCCTCCATCTCCTGAACATCCAACCCTATCAACCTTCCCTCATCCTCTTCCCAGTAGTCAATTCATTCCCCCTAAACCATCTCAATCATCCATATACTCCTATTTAACCCATCCCTCTCAAATCAAACCTTTCAGACATACCAAGAAAAGGCCTGCCTCCCTATACAAGGAATATGTCATAGGGGTATCTATCAAAGAAGACATTATAACACCTCAGTAGCTGCAGATATGGATTGGCCCAATGCTCATACCAGATCAACAAGTTCTCACAAAATCTCACCTGCTGGCCAGGCAAGATCATAATTTCTCATACAACTACATGAGGGCCTGGATTGGAATAATGAGATGTACTATAGAGGTACTGAACCTATAAGGAAGAAAGCACTTCTCCAAGAGCTAGCAGCCATTCAACAAGTCCAGCATACCAAAGCGGGATTAGATTAAATTGGTTTGTCTTTATCTCAGTAGTTTTGATTAGTTGTTCAAAACTATTTCTCTTTAAATTTGTGTTTTCAATACATTCTAGATTGTTTAACAAGATCTATATGCACAAGTGGCTTAATCAAGAAGAATCATTCTTCATTGGTATCTCTACCCTTAGCATATTTTGTGCAGGTACAAAATCAACCATTATTTATTTATCAAAAAGGGGGAAATTGTTACTACCTCACTATGATTAATCACAAATTAATCATAGTAAACTAGACACATCATTTCCCCTATATCGAAACCCCAAACCATTTTTTCCTGTGTAAACTAGACACAAAGAGTTTTCAAACAAGACCCTCCCCACATTATGATTCTTTATGAGTGAAAAATGGCGCCTATTTGAAGGAGGCAGCAGACCCAAAATTTCCTGACAGCAGACTCATGTCAAACACCTCTCACCAAAAATTCTATATCTGCCTCTTCAAAACCTGAAGATTGATCATTTAACTAACAGAAAAAAAATTAAATGGTCTAAGTTGTCAAGAGAAGAAAATTGCAAAAGTTACCCAAGACCTCCTTCAAGTTTCCTATGTTTTTCAACAGCGGTTTTCACCACCTATCGACGCCGCAAAATATCCAATATTAGAATCACTTGAAAGGAAATTGAACGAGGAATAAGAGTATGCAATCAGATTTTGCATTGGAGCTCCCGGAGAAAAGATATGTGCAAATTACTAAAATGTAGTATATATCAAGAAGGGTGCAAAGTGTAAAAGCCATAAAACCACACCCTTAAGCCATTGTTTCCAAATTCAATTCCCATGCAACAATATGAACGTTTGATGACATAATTTTCAGCAAACATAAATGCAAAGACTTTTTGCACATTAATGAAAGAAAGTGAAGACCAACTTTGAAGACCACTTTATCACCTTTGACCAACCAACGGCCTTCCCCTTCCATTTCCTATAAATTGAAGTGAAACCATCCATTTACAAGTGTGCTTGCACCACCAACCCTCCCATTACCTTGTGTGTTTTCCAGCACCAATTCCACTCACCCTTTCCTTATGCCTCCATCTTAGTGTGTGCAATAAACACCAATTGCACACATTAAATTTTACAACCCAAGATCCCAACCCAACCCAAACCTTTGACACGTAACCCTTCACTATATAACCCTTCACCCTATTTACCATCCCAATCAACCCACTTGAACCTTACAAACATTAAGGGGGAACATCGAGCTAAAGCATTGCTTCCATCCTACAACTCAAGTGTCAATCCAAAGAAGAACTACATTGATATTCACTCTTTCGATTTTTCTTTTTCTTTTTTCGCTTTGGAAGAAGCAACCTTAGTTGAAGAGTCAATTAAGTAGAGGGGGTTCAAAGGAACTTGACTTCTCGATCCATGTAACTCTTGTAAGAAGAGAATATTATTGTGGATTGAGCTCACTTGTCAGGGACAGTGGGGGTGGATGTAGGAGATGGGTTTGCCTCCGAACCACTTTAAAAATTCTCGACTCTTGTCTCTTTTAATTTCTTATCTTGCACTTTAAATTTCATTTCAATTATATTTCTTGCTTGAATATATTATTGCTTGATCACATAGACAAGATAAAATTGACAAATATATAAGGAATATATATGTTAGACAACCACTATAAGGCTTAAGAAAATATCCATTCCGCTGCGCATAATTCTCTATCATTTTGGCCTTAAGAGTGTTTTAATGAAAACCGGGACCTTTCAATTGCTATCAACAGCTAAGTCATCCCCAGTCAGGAGAATGCCCACAAGATCAACAGCTAAACCAATGAGAAGAAATGCAATAGCTGTCAAAGGAAAAGGAAAGAGGAAAATCGATGAACCTCCTCATCATCCTCTTCAACCTCTAGTACCTCCTCAAGGTTAGCCTCCAAAGACTCCACTCTACCTCCCACCAGTCATGAGAAGACAACAACTGAATTTGAGGTGATCAAGACAACTGACAAGGATCATCGCAAAGTCTTTGTTAATAACGAAACCCCACTAAGTGAAGGAGAGCTTGAGGTATAAAAGCCTAGTGACTCCAATGAGCTACAGGAGATAGATGTAGAAGAATTGGTTGTCCAACAAACTCATACAATCAGTTAGGGATGCATCTAAAGCTCCAATGGAAGCAGATTTAATAGCTGAGAAGGCAGATTCAAGATTCAACAGCTGAGAAGTCAGACTCAACAGCTGAGAAGGATGATCCAACAACTGAGCCCCAACATAATGGCAAAGATAAGGTAACCTCCTCATCATCCTCTGCTGGTCCATTTGTAATCAAAAGAAGACCCTTGAGATCACCTTCTCTATCTCACAGAAGACTCAGACGCTCAACTCCCCCTTCTACCAAAAATACCTCTAGCTCTGAGCATGTATATGCAATTGAAGGCATTTTACACTTGCACTCCCAAACTTCCCCAATCCCCTCTCAAGTTGAAACCCATAAGGGGAACTCTCCTAGGCAAGATAGCCCTATTAGGTCAAGGGGGAACCCACCTCCTCTTGAATCCTCCCTAACAGCTAAGACCCTATCTACTCCTGCACCTTTAATCCCAACCCCAGCATATGTTCCTCTACCTAAAGATATCCCTTCTCACCTTGCTGTTCTTCCTGTGCTTAATCCTTAAATCATTGAGTTCATCAAAGAGAAAACACTCTCTAATCTCTTTAAAGAAACTAGTACTGCCCTCTTTGAACAGCTATCCAATAAATTCTTTCTGGATGAAGCCCATAAAGTCTTTGAGTTTATGAGAATAAGAGAGTCTAGACTATCCCAAGGCCAAGGTGGAACTTTTGTCTCCCAAACCTCAACAGCTATTCCCAAGCCTGTCTCAACAGCTATCCCTCCTACTATGACTATCCCTCAGTCTCAGTTTGATCTTGACACCTCCATACCTACTCCAAGTTTTTGGGCTCTTGACTGTGACATAGACATCTCTATCAAAACTGTTCTTGAAGCCCACAAAAAGTATGGTTCAATCTCTCCACTCCCATTACTGATCAATCCTCACACCTTATCCTCACCCTGGGAAATGACCAAGACCCACATGAGCATTCATGCCAGAAATATAGCTCTTCTATGCCTATGATGAGTGGAAGAAATTTAGAGCCTCCATTCAATCTTCATTTCTCTTTTATGCTCATCTCTTCCCAAGCCTCTTGAACTCTCTCATCTTCCTGAATGGGAATTTGTATTTTCCCAATTAATCTCAAATAACCTTCTTGAATGCATGTACACACCATCATCTCTTGTATATGCTCTCTGAATTCAATTTGCGCAGTCTGTGTTCTGTACTCTACTATCCAAGAAAATCTGAATTCTTGGGGTAATTGTCAAAATTGTCTACCCAATCTCTTCTGTGTATCCCCAAGGCCTACCTCCTCCTACTCCTTCATTCCACAAGAAAACCAGATCCAAAATTTCCAATCTTCCTCCCAACTTTGATCCCTTCAAAAACACTCCACCATACTACATCACATATATTGATTTCAATCAATTCTCTGCCTCACTCATTAGACAACTCAAGTCTACCCTCCTCAATAAACTTGATGATGTCTCTAAATTCATCCTTCAAAAAGGTGATAATCCAACCCCTCCATCTCCTGAACATCCAACCCTATCAACCTTCCTTCATCCTCTTCCCAGTAGTCAATTCATTCCCCCTAAACCATCTCAATCATCCATATACTCCTATTTAACCCATCCCTCTCAAATCAAACCTCTCAGACATACCAAGAAAAGGCCTGCCTCCCTATACAAGGAATATGTCATAGGGGTATCTATCAAAGAAGACATTATAACACCTCAGCAGCTGCAGATATGGATTGGCCCAATGCTCAAACCAGATCAACAAGTTCTCACAAAATCTCAGCTGCTGGCCAGGCAAGATCAGAATTTCTCATACAACTACATGAGGGCCTGGATTGGAATAATGAGATGTACTATAGAGGTGCTGAACCTGTAAGGAAGAAATCACTTCTCCAAGAGCTAGCAGCCATTCAACAAGTCCAGCATACCAAAGCGGGATTAGATTAAATTGGTTTGTCTTTATCTCAGTAGTTTTGATTAGTTGTTCAAAACTATTTCTCTTTAAATTTGTGTTTTCAATACATTCTAGATTGTTTAACAAGATCTATATGCACAAGTGGCTTAATCAAGAAGAATCATTCTTCATTGGTATCTCTACCCTTAGCATATTTTGTGCAGGTACAAAATCAACCATTATTTATTTATCAAAAAGGGGGAAATTGTTACTACCACACTATGATTAATCACAAATTAATCATAGTAAACTAGACACATCATTTCCCCTATATCGAAACCCCAAACCATTTTTTCCTGTGTAAACTAGACACAAAGAGTTTTCAAACAAGACCCTCCCCACATTTTGATTCTTTATGAGTGAAAAATGGCGCCTATTTGAAGGAGGCAGCAGACCCAAAATTTCCTGACAGCAGACTCATGTCAAACACCTCTAACCAAAAATGCTATATCTGCCTCTTCAAAACCTGAAGATTGATCATTTAACTAACGGAAAAAAATTAAATGGTCTAAGTTGTCAAGAGAAGAAAATTGCAAAAATTACCCAAGTCCTCCTTCAAGTTTCCTATGTTTTTCAACATCGGTTTTCACCACCTATCGACGCCGCAAAATATCCAATATTAGAATCACTTGAAAGGAAATTGAACGAGGAATAAGAGTATGCAATCAGATTTTGCATTGGAGCTCCCAGAGAAAAGATATGTGCAAATTACTAAAATGTAGTATATATGAAGAAGGGTGCAAAGTGTAAAACCATAAAACCACACCCTTAAGCCATTGTTTCCAAATTCAATCCCCATACAACAATATGAACGTTGGATGACATAATTTTCAGCAAACATAAATGCAAAGACTTTTTGCACATTAATGAAAGAAAGTGAAGACCAACTTTGAAGACTACTTTATCACCTTTGACCAACCAACGGCCTTCCCCTTCCATTTCCTATAAATTGAAGTGAAACCCATAAGGGGAACTCTCCTAGGAAAGATAGCCCTGTTAGGTCAAGGGGGAACTCACATGCTCTTGAATCCTCCCTAACAACTAAGACCCTATCTGCTCCTGCACCTTCAATCCCAACCCCAGCATATGTTCCTCTACCTCCAGATATCCCTTCTCACCTTGCTGTTCTTCCTGTGCTTAATCCTTAACTCATTGAGTTCATCAAAGAGAAAACACTCTCTAATCTAGGGATGGCCAAAACCGGTTCCGGGCCCGGTTCTGGTTCGGAAACGCCGGTTCCGGTTCGCCATATATGTGACCCTGAACCGGCCCACACTTACCCCGGTTCCAATTCCGGTTGGAATAATACGGTTCCGGTTAGGCTCCGGTTCCGGTACGGTTCCAGTCCGGTTCCGATCCCCCCTTTAAAATTATTGAAAAACAAGGGATTTTCGGTACGGTTCCGGTTCCGGTCTGGTCGCCATTTATGTGACCCTGAACCGGCCCGGATGCCTTGCGGTTCCGGTTTGTCCGGTTCCGGTTTCCTCCCCAGTTACTCCGGTTCCGGGCTTTTCCGGTCCGGTTCCGGTCCGGTTTTACGGTTCTGGCACGATTCCGGTCCGGTTTGGCCATCCCTACTCTAATCTCTTTGAAGAAACTAGTACTGCCCTCTTTGAACAGCTATCCAATAAATTCTCTCTGGATGAAGCCCTTAAAGTCTTTGAGTTTATGAGAATAAGAGAGGCTAGACTATCCCAAGGCCAAGGTGGAACTTTTGTCTCCCAAACCTCAACAGCTATTCCCAAGCCTGTCTCAACAGCTATCCCTCCTACTATGAGTATCCCCCAGTCTCAGTTTGATCTTGACACCTCCATACCTACTCCAAGTTTTTGGGCTCTTGACTGTGACATAGACATCTCTATCAAAACTGTTCTTGAAGCCCACAAAAAGTATGGTTCAATCTCTCCACTCCCATTACTGATCAATCATCATACCTTCTCCTCACCCTGGGAAATGACCAAGACCCACATGAGCATTCATGCCAAAAAATATTGGGGGTCAGCTCTTCTATGCCTATGAAGAGTGGAAGAAATTTAGAGCCTCCATTCAATATTCATTTCTTTTTTCTGCTCCATCTCTTCCCAAGCCTCTTGAACTCTCTCATCTTCCTGAATGGGAATTTGTATTTTCCCAATTAATCTCAAATAACCTTCTTGAATGCATGTACACACAATCATCTCTTGTATATGCTCTCTGAATTCAATTTGCACAGTCTGTGTTCTGGACTCTACTGTCCAAGAAAAGCTGAATTCTTGGGGTAATTGTCAAAATTGTCTACCCAATCTCTTATGTGTATCCCCAAGGCCTACCTCCTCATACTCCTTCATTCCACAAGAAAACTAGATCCAAAATTTCCAATCTTCCTCCCAACTTTGATCCCTTCAAATACACTCCACCATACTACATCACATATACTGATTTCAATCAATTCTCTGCCTCACTCATTAGACAACTCAAGTATACCTTCCTCAATAAACTTGATGATGTCTCTAAATTCATACTTCAAAAAGGTGACAATCCAACCCCTCCATCTCCTGAACATCCAACCCTATCAACCTTCCTTCATCCTCTTCCCAGTAGTCAATTCATTCCACCTAAACCATCTCAATCATCTATATACTCCTATTTAACCCATCCCTCTCAAATCAAACCTTTCAGACATACCAAGAAAAGGCCTGCCTCCCTATACAAGGAATATGTCATAGGGGTATCTATCAAAGAAGACATTATAACACCTCAGTAGCTGCAGATATGGATTGGCCCAATGCTCAAACCAGATCAACAAGTTCTCACAAAATCTCACCTGCTGGCCAGGCAAGATCATAATTTCTCATACAACTACATGATGGGCCTGGATTGGAATAATGAGATGTACTATAGAGGTGCTGAACCTATAAGGAAGAAAGAACTTCTCCAAGAGCTAGCAGCCATTCAACAAGTCCAGCATACCAAAGCGGGATTAGATTAAATTGGTTTGTCTTTATCTCAGTAGTTTTGATTAGTTGTTCAAAACTATTTCTCTTTAAATTTGTGTTTTCAATACATTCTAGATTGTTTAACAAGATCTATATGCACAAGTGGCTTAATCAAGAAGAGTAATTCTTTATTGGTATCTCTAACCTTAGCATATTTTGTGCAGGTACAAAATCAACCATTATTTATTTATCAAAAAGGGGGAAATTGTTACTACCTCACTATGATTAATCACAAATTAATCATAGTAAAGATGTTTTGATAAATAAATAATCAAACTCAGTTGATTACTTGATGTATACAAAGACCTGAGCACAGGCAACTCAGTACAAGCTCAACAGCTAAGCTGTCCTGCACCTACACAACTCAACAGTCAAATCATTATATGATCTACCTATCATCTATACATCAAACAAAAGAAGAAACATCATTTACAAAACTTTATACATTCAAAGGAATTACCAAGATGCAAATCTCAAACAAGCTTCAATAGAAAAGGCCTTAAAAGCCCAATAGCTAAGACACTCTGATTCAACAGCTAAGACTGTTCTTGACCAACAGCTTTCTCTGCCACATCAGATCTTTGAAGAATGATTATTCCAATGATAAGACATTCTCCCAATCATTGGAATAACTCATATTGAAGCTTGATCAAGTCTTCATAGCCTTCACTTCAATTGACAACTAGCATCCAATAGAAACTGGCCAACGTGTCAGTCAAACCTTGACTAACTCCAGTCAAGATGAACCATTACTCCTTTGCACCTGTGTCCCCTAATAGCTATATTCCAACCCTTATATAAAGGAGCATACTGGCATGTTGTCAAGTAACCTTTTTTGCATTCCCCTTACATACACTCTCTGCCAATCTCTGCAGTCTTGACTATTTGCATAAGACCCCTGCAAATATTGTGCTATCTAGCACCCATTTACAACCTCCACCAAGCCATCTAACAGCCAAGCTATTATCTAAAAACACACATGTGATTTTTTATTTTCTTTTCTCTTTTTATTTCTGCTTTGGAAGAAGCAATCTTAATTGAAGTGTCAATTAAGTAGAGGGGGTTCTAGAAACTTGCCTTATCAATTCTTGTAACTGTTAGTGAAGAGAATATTATAGTGAATCGATCTCACTGTTATCAACAGTGGGGGTGGATGTAAGAGAAGGGTTTTTCCTCTGAACCACTTGAAAAATGCTGTGTACACACTTGTCCATACACTTACACACAAACTGCACATTGTTCTTTTCATTCGTTACTTATTTATATTCCGCCACACAATGTTGGTGTTGGTGCCCTAGGCACGTTTGTTGAACGTTGTAAGTTATCATGATAATAAAGAGATAATAGGATTATTATTATGGCTCGTGTTTGCTTATAATAATCTCCATCCCTAGAGATTCTTAAGCACTAGTATAAAGGCTAAATGATCATGGGATGATCATGTTAGATTAATGGGTACTTGTTTAGAACAAGGTACTGGACATGACCCGCGGTATGAGATTTATGTCATGGTCAATGTCATATATAAATCTCATATTAGTTATGTCATTTGAATCCTTAGACATGAAGTTATTATAGTCTTCCACTTGATGAACATTATGTTTGACATATTCAAACGTTGCCTTAACACGGTAGTTATAAAGGGTATGATTGGCATGATTGGATTCACGTAGGGAAGAATAATAAGCCAAATGGATTTGTCCCTCTTCGGAGAGATGTCAAGCTTGGGCCCCTCGAAGGAATGATGTTGGTGAAATATTTGGCCAAACTCAAATGGATTGATTGGATCAATGTCATTTGGATTATCAACATATTCGGGATCGAGAAAAGTATTGAAAAATACAAGTTGACTTGTTGACCATGACTTGTGTTCAATGACATCGTGGACAAATGGATTATGACATGTTCTAAACAGAATGCGAACTTGTATCTAGTTACACTATTTGGGTAGGTATGACGGTTTGCTAGAACCTAATCATATCTTATGGGTTCATGTTTGGGCTCATTGCCAACTTAGTGTAATCCTAGAGGGTCACACACGAATAGAACGAATCGTAAAGGACTAAATGGGAATTATGGAAAAATATCAGTGTTTGGCTCTGGCACAGTCGTGCGCCTTAAAATGGCACGATCGTGCCATAAATCCAAACCAAGGCAAACCTGTCGACATGATTGGCACGACCGTGCCAAATTACCAAGCACGACCGTGCCGAAAATGGGCGGCTGGGGAATTCGCGCGGACTAGATGGCATGACCGTGCCATATTGTAGGGCACGACCGTGCCAGTCAAGTCGGCCAGAATTCCTTGTTGCCTAATTTGGTGACGGGATTTAGGGTTCCTAAGTCCTTAAGGGTTAAGGATTAGGACCTATTTAAGGATCCTTTTTACAGCCATTAGACATGTTGTTG
The DNA here is from genome assembly GCA_026119855.1 of Campanula takesimana. Classification (NCBI taxonomy): domain Eukaryota; kingdom Viridiplantae; phylum Streptophyta; class Magnoliopsida; order Asterales; family Campanulaceae; genus Campanula; species Campanula takesimana. Next base: position 762,862 of record JAOWBW010000075.1, on the reverse strand, counting down.
TGAGTGCCTCCATAAGGTTTTGAGAGGTTATTTTCTTGTTCTAAGATCCCTAAAGTGAGAACAAGAATATTCATAATTCCATATAGTTCTTACAATTGTGAAAGCGTGTTTCATAATTTGGTCTAGCAACCAAGATCAAGTGTTTTTGATATTCGTTCGTGGTGTGGATACCGCTAGAGGGTGAAACTTATCATCTTCATAGTTCGTGATTCTTGCTTTGTTCGTGATCAAGATTTCAAGCGTCCATCGAATTCAAGGTTGCAAAATCAAAGGCATCAAGGGTTAGTATTCTAGTATTCATTATGTTGTATTTGACTTAATCATATGAATGGATCTATGGGCTTTGGGTTTCATAAATTTTAAATGCTTAATTCCGCTGCGCATGTTACTACGAAACCCAACAGTGGTATCAGAGCCCCGTTCATGTTGATTATTTCAATACTAAGATCATGTTGTGTGTATATAAATTGTTTATGTGCCTAGCATGATTTGAATATTGGGATTATGATGTTTATGTGGTCTATGCATTTTATGTGGTTTATTGTTTTATAAACTTTAATCGCACTGTTCAATCGCAATTAAAATTATGGAGGATTTAAAATTGTTTGGATTATCAATTTATGATTGGATCAAAGTTTTGATATTCTAGGGATTCAAGAATAAATCGTTTATTCAAGGTTTTGATGATCATGGTGATTGGATCACCAAGAACACCAAATCCTAATTGAATCGGGAAAAACAATTTTGAGATAAATTTTGGAACTTTAAAAATTTGGATTTTTCGCAAGGGGTCCGACCGGACCCAAGCCTTGACCCGGCCGGACCTAGGGTTTGGCGCGGGGGTAGGGTTTGGGTTTTGGGTGTGGATCTTGGGTTAAAATCTCCTATTTGTTTTAGTCTTGTGATTCTAAGATTAGTTCAAGGTTTGGATGGCTAATCTACGTTCATCGAGATTGTGTTTCCCAAACTTGATCGCAATCAAGGTTTCAAAGATAAAACGAAATTAGAATTTTGAAGAGTTCATAATTGCTAAAATTGAGAAACAAAGTTCTTGATTCAATGATTGGAGATCCATGTGGAATTGTGAATGCAATTGGCCTACGTTCATCGAGACCATCTATTGCTTAGTTTCGGCCACATGGACTACTTTCTTGGTTTCTTGAATTAGTGCGGAATTGTGGTTGCCAATGGCTTAGTTCGGCCGCACTTCTTGTTGTCTTGATTTGGAGATGATGACTAAAGTTCAAATAATCTCATCCTCATAATAATAGAGAAACTAATGACACATAAATATTATGCTTAAATTAATGGAGATTAATTTAGTGGCTAAACTTGATGCGTAACATGTTTATCTTGTGTGCTCATAAATGTGTTGTATGCTATATGGTGATGAACCTTCAAGAAAGTTTTAAGTCCTTTTGCCACGCCATGATTAAAACACTTGTTAGTGCATGGGTGATTTTAATGTGGGTTCGCCCTAGCGAGGTGCATTAACTTTATCTATGTATGAGCAAGATGGATGATGTGGGCACGCCCTAGCGAGGCACATCAACCATGCGTTTAAAATGGTTAGACTTAATTGGACGTCAAAACAGTTTTGGGCCTTAGGCAAAGATGAGATTAAACATGATTTTGAAATTGGATCCCTAAGAATCATATTGGATATGATTGACAAGAAATTGTCTACCTAATTAATTTGATTTTGAGCGGTGCGCCATAGCGTACTTGAAATTAAATTAAAGTTGGATCTTAGCCCAATTTAAAAGAATCTCAGAAAAAGGATCTAAGAGTCATATTGGATATGATTGACAGGGTTGTCTACCTAATTAATTTGGTTTTGTGTAATCCGCCATAGCGGACTTAAAATCAAATTAAAGTTGGATCTTAGCTCATTTAAATTATATTATACATTGGATGTATAAGAAGGTTATATAATTTAGTGGGAGTATTTTTTTGGAAAATACATTATTTATCTCTTTAATGAGATTGGTACTTGTAAAATTTTGGAAATTTTGCATAAGTTGCAGATGACAACTAAAATCGTTGCGATTAATCCTTGTTAAGGATAAAGCTTCAAAAAAATGGTACAAACTTCATGGATTGGATCCTGAGCCTAAGAATGGTTCTAAGGCAAGAAGATGGGTTGTACATTCTTGATGGGCCTATTCCTAAAGAACCCAAAGCCGGAATAGACAATCACAAGAATCATAAGTATGATTCTAGGAATGTGAGTTGTCTCAAGCTCACGATTATGTTCTTAAAACTTCAACAAAGTTTGAAACTTTGGAAGCCTATTAGATAGGCGTGGAGTTGAGTTACATGTTTCAAAAAGCAATCTAGGCAAGAAAGGTATAAAACCATTATTGCATTCACTTCATGCAAAAGAAGTAAAGGGCAATAAGTGGAACCTCACATGCTTAAGATAAAGGCTACGTAGAGCATCTTGAGAAACTTGGTTGTCCAATTGGATTGGAGCAAGCCATGGATCTAATTCTTGATTCATTGTTTAAGTGTTATGATCACTTAGTGATGGACTATAACATGCTTAAAATGAATAAGAATTTCTTCGAGTTGCATTAACATGCTGAGAAACTGCGAAGATGAAGATATTGGAGAATGGTTCTCCAGAGCTCATGGTTCATAATGGAAAGGCGTCAAATGCCAAAAGAAAGGTAAGACAAGGGTTGTCAAAACCTAAAACTATAATTGATGCAATTTGGAAAAATGGCAATTGGATTGACCATTTAAAATTGTAGTCAAAAGGTAAGACAAGAGTTGTCAAACCTAAAGGAAATAATTATGGTTATAATAATAACTCTAAATTGATGCAATTTGGTAATGTGGCAATTGGATTGACCATTTAGAATTGTAGTCAAAATTCTGGATGATCAATAAAAGGAATGGTAGTGGGACTACCACTTGAGAATCTTATGTTATAAATTAATCTTTCAAACTTTAATTATCGGGTATTGGATACCGGATATGTATCCCACATTTGGATAAATGTGCAGTAATTAGTAAACTGAAAGACTACTCATAGTAAAGGTTGATCTATGAGTGGTAATGATGCAAGAGTTGCAACATTATTCATAGAACACTTGTAAAGTGGCTTTACTAATGAAGTAGGAAATATTATTTTGTTATAAGATAATGAAGGATATTAATTTCTTATTTGGAATAAGAAAAGTGCTTTATTTATTATGATTTACTTCATTGTGTTATCATATAAATAAATCTTATATCCTAAATCTTGAAGAACAAAGTAATAAAGACTATAACATAAATAATTAAAATTATTTATGCATTATTGTTTTGATCAAATAAATGAGAAATGCATATCTAAAATTCCATGGGACGGAGTTTTAAGTCATATGATTTGGAATCACATGATTTATGCGAATCTTATTTACTTGGATCAAGACATCTTTTACTATGATTGGTAAAAAGGCTAATGTCTTAATTGACCTAATACATTTCAATGTGTATGGTGCATTAAGAAGAAATGCTAAAAGAGAATTTTGGTTATACTTGGTAAAACTATTCAAAAATTATGATTGGATCATGATGATGAATAATTAAACCAAGAATTTGACAGTCATCATTAAAGTTGTGAAATGGTTTCACAAATTAACTTCACTAAGAATATCATTCTAAATGATATGTCTGCGTGGAAGTATAAGAACCTTATTGGATACGGTTCGTTGGATGACAAAGTCAAAGTGATCTTCCATTATTCATTTTGGGGTTATGTATTTAAAACCGCTATGATTATACTAATCTGAATTCCATCAAGAGAGGTTAAATGGTGAAAGAAAACTCGGTTTGTCTTTCATAAAGATTTAAGATGGTGAGACCCTTTTGGAAAGGAGTTGTCTGGGACACACTGACATTTAAATCTAATAAATATATTTTCATGGGATATCTTAAGGAAACTTGAGGATAAAATTTTACTCATGAGAAACAAATGGTTTGTTGCCTATGATGATACTTTTCTAGATAAAAGGTTTATCTCTAAAAGAATCAGTGGGAGTAAAACATATCTCGAATGGTTCGAGACCCAGAAAATAGTATTTAACCTATGATGGAAGTTGAACAAGTCTTCACAAGGGGTTGTGAAAATCCGTTCAAGATATACAAGTACTTGCACACATGATAAAATACAATCTATTAGAAGAAATATTGGATATTTCGAAATAGAAAGTATTGAGGTAAAGTTCATTTAGAATGAAATATTTACCACCTATCAAAGATGCAATATCAACTCCACTTTTAGATTAATGGCTTGGAGTCATAAAGTCTAAAAGGCAATTCATGTATAATAATCAAGTTTGGAACTTGATCATTCTAACCTAAGGTGTAAAAACCAAAGGATATGAATGACTTTTCTTAGAGAAAAACTTACATGGATAGCAAGAAACTTATTAAAATTTTCATAGTCACATGTTCATATTTGGAATATGAAATTTGATAAAATGATGTCAAAACAAGCATTCCTCAATGGGAACTCACTTAAGGATGTATTGGACACAACCTAAAGGATTTGACAGTCAAGGAAAATTCTAATAAATTATGTAAGTTGCAGAAATCCATTGGATGGATTAAAGCAAGCTTTTGGGAGTTGGAATCTCCGTTTCGATAAGTCAAAAGTTTGATTTGATCAAGAACGAAGATGAACCTTGTATATACAAGAAGATTAGTGGGAGCATAGTGCTATTCCTTATTTAATATATGTGGATGACATATTGCTCATTGGAAATGACATTCCTACACGTTAATCTATAAAGACTTTGTTAAGAAAGTGTTTCGCAATGAAGAATATGGATGAAGCTACATATGTTCTTGGCATTAAGATCTATAGAGATATATCAAGGAGGCTAATTGGTTTAAGCCAAAGTACATACATTGACAAAGTCATTAGAAGATTCCGCATGGAAAATTCTAAGAGAGGACCATTGCCAATGTTACATGGAGTTTTCTATGCAAAGACTCAAATGTCCTAAGACAAATGATGAGCATGAGAAGACTGAATGGGATGCCATTTTGCTTCGGCAATTGGATCCATCATGCCATAATAAGTACTAAGCCGGATATATCTAAATGCTTGGAGCATGACGAGTAGATATCAATCCGACAACCGGTGAGAATCACTGAAAGGCTGTGAAACAATTCTTAAATGTACTTTAGAAGGACTAAAGAATTGTTATGATCTATGGAGGGATGGAAGATGATCTCGGTGTATATGGGTACACAGATGCATACTTCCAAACTGACAAAGATGATAAAAATCGCAATTGAGTTTTATTAACAATAGTGAAGCTGTAAGTTGGAATGGTTCCAAGCAGAGTACAGTCACTAATTCTACATACTAAAATCTAAGTATATTGCTGCATTGGATGCCGCAAAGGAAATTGTTTAGATTAAGAAGTTCATGGGTGAACTTAAGATGGTTCCTAGCATTGCTAATCAAATAGACTTTATTATCAATAATAGTCGTGCTATTGATCAAGCAAAAGGAACCAAGGGCACATCCTAAATCCAAACACATACTTAGGCATTTTCTTATCGTTCAAGAAATCGTTGATAAGAGAGACATACATATATGCAAAGTACCTACTAATGATAACGTTACAGACACGCTAAACAATGGGACTTCCATAAAGCTAAACATGATGGTCATGTTAGGTCCATGGGTATTAGATACCTAGGGAATTGGGCCTAGGGCAAGTGGGAGATTGTTGGTGTTGGTGCCCTAGGCACGTTTGTTGAACGTTGTAAGTTATCATGATAATAAAGAGATAATAGGATTATTATTATGGCTCGTGTTTGGTTATAATAATCTCCGTCCCTAGAGCTTCTTAAGCGCTAGTATAAAGGCTAAATGATCATGGGATGATCATGTTAGATTTATGGGTACTTGTTTGGAACAAGGTACTGGACATGACCCGCGGTATGAGATTTATGTCATGGTCAATGTCATATATAAATCTCATATTAGTTATGTCATTTGAATCCTTAGACATGAAGTTATTATAGTCTTCCACTTGATGAACATTATGTTTGACATATTCAAACGCTGCCGTAACACGGTAGTTATAAAGGGTATGATCGGCATGATTGGATTCACGTAGGGAAGAATAATAAGCCAAATGGATTTGTCCCTCTTCGGAGAGATGTCAAGCTTGGGCCCCTCGAAGGAATGATGTTGGTGAAATGTTTGGCCAAACTCAAATGGATTGATTGGATCAATGTCATTTGGATTATCAACATATTCGGGATCGAGAAAAGTATTGAACAATACAAGTTGACTTGTTGACCATGACTTGTGTTCAATGACATCGTGGACAAAGGGATTATGACATGTTCTAAAAGGAATGCGAACTTGTATCTAGTTACAATATTTGGGTAGGTATGACGGTTTGCTAGAACCTAATCATATCTTATGGGTTCATGTTTGGGCTCATTGCCAACTTAGTGTAATCCTAGAGGGTCACACACGAATAGAACGAATCGTAAAGGACTAAATGGGAATTATGGAAAAATATCAGTGTTTGGCTCTAGCACGGTCGTGCGCCTTAAAATGGCACGGTCGTGCCATAAATCCAAACCAAGGCAAACCTGTCGACATGATTGGCACGACCGTGCCAAATTACCAAGCACGACCGTGCCGAAAATGGGCGGCTGGGGAATTCTCGCGGACTAGATGGCACGACCGTGCCATATTGTAGGGCACGACCGTGCCAGTCAAGTCGGCCAGAATTCCTTGTTGCCTAATTTGGTGACGGGATTTAGGGTTCCTAAGTCCTTAAGGGTTAAGGATTAGGACCTATTTAAGGATCCTTTTTACAGCCATTAGACATGTTGTTGTGAGTGCCTCCATAAGGTTTTGAGAGGTTATTTTCTTGTTCTAAGATCCCAAAAGTGAAGAACAAGAATATTCATAATTCCATATAGTTCTTACAATTATGAAAGCGTGTTTCATAATTTGGTCTAGCAACCAAGATCAAGTGTTCTTGATATTCGTTCGTGGTGTGGATACCGCTAGAGGGTGAAACTTATCATCTTCATAGTTCGTGATTCTTGCTTTGTTCGTGATCAAGATTTCAAGCCTCCATCGAATTCAAGGTTGCAAAATCAAAGGCATCAAGGGTTAGTATTCTAGTATTCATTATGTTGTATTTGACTTAATCATATGAATGGATCTATGGGCTTTGGGTTTCATAAATTTTAAATGCTTAATTCCGCTGCGCATGTTACTACGAAACCCAACACTCAACAGCTCTGTCCATGTTTTAATCAATCTGTTCAATTACATTTAACAGGGCCTTTCAGACAATATTGTTGGTAGATGAATATACTCCCTCCATCTCTCCTTTCTATAAGGTTTTTACTTTGACTTTGCACGAAGATTAAGAAAAAGTTAATGTTGTGAGTGTGGAAAGTAAAGTAAGAGAGAGAAAGTGGGTAGAGTGTTTTTGTTATGAGAATGACAAGTGGGTACCAGTTTCCATTTTAGGTTATAAATTAAAGAACTTTAAATTGGGACGGACTAAAAATGAAAGTAAGAACCTTAAATCGGGGTAGAGGGAGTAAGACTGGGTCATGTGAGTATCTACAACAAGTCTTTAGGGCTCAACAGGAAGAGAAGGAGATGTATTAGTAGATGCATGGCTACCCTTGGACTGTAGTGCATAAAGAGCTGGGAGAGGCTGTTCATTAGACCACCTCTTTTAGGATGATGAGGGGTATGTACATGGATTCTTTGTATATAGCGGAGCGGGTCACTATCCAGCAGGGGCTAAATTCTTTTGCCCTGACTTCGGTTTTCTTACCAAAAGGGCGAGGAAAGTGACAAAGCCCTTCTTTCCTCGTAACTTAGCCCTCGAACCTCTTCTCTTTTCAAAACAAAAAAAGCAATGTCTTTGTTTTCCATAACCATTGATAGTTAGAAATCCAAGGGGACCATTTTGAAAAGTTAGCACATCCAAAGCCCTTTAGCACGAGGTAAACTCGACGCCTTAAAGTCGATTGCAGGCGCGGGCTCTTATAGTCAATGACACACGCACCGATGATGAAACTATTCACTTGCATTGCACAAATTACCCTATAATCCTCCTACAAAATAGGTCAAATGTAAGTGTAAAAGCCTATGAAAAACCATGGATGGACTAACGTGACGGATTCCCTAGTGATGTCTAATTGCTTTTATTGTTATTGTCGCCACCCACATTTAACAAGGAATTCGAGAAAAGCTGTGTCTAATTATAAGAAACTAGAGATTGAAGATGAGGTTCGGGGGTTAGATTACCGAACGGGAAGGTGTTAGCCACCCACCTTGCCCGACCTTATGGCCGAACTTGCTATTAAGTGCGTTCTAGTCCATTTAATCCTTCCTATACTAAATAATAAAAATGATGTTTTTTAAGCGAAGATGGGAATGTAGAGAGATAAACTTTTGACCAAATTCAATAAGTGAAGAGGCTTTAAGGTCATGTCACAATTTATGGGGATTGCATACTCATTACAAAGTGAAAACAAGCAAGTAAAATAAAAGAGAGAGAGAGAGAGAGAGAGAGAGAGAGAGAGAGAGAGAGAGAGTCTAGTGATGAAGATAGATGTATAGAGAAAGGAATAATTCCTAGACTTCAAGAGAGTGAAAATGACTTTGCTTAGAAGCGCTTAGAGTGTATGAATATGTGTATAGTTTACGAGATTAGAGAGTGGTTGCTTAAAATGGAGGAGAGGGGTTGCTTTTATAGGTGAAGGGGGTGAATTTGGTGCCAAAAATGAGTCGAGAACAGATTTCCCTCGATGGAATTAATGGGAGATTAGTTATAAATAAAAATTTGAGGGAAATTTAGGAAGAAATCTGTAACTGAAACTGAGTAGCGCGCGTCTCCCACCATGGGGGTAGCGGGCGCACACCTCGGACCATAGGAGCCGGAGGCGCTAGACTATAGGAGAGACAAAATGTAAGAAAAAACCACAATGTTAGATTTGTTATTCAGTTTAGCCCTCAAAACTAATGGAGTCATTCAAGAACTTAACGATAGTAACAGAAACTAACTTAATGGAAATATGAGAGTATGGACTAATATCAACCACATGAAAATTTCCTAAACCATACAAACAGCATCAAAATAAAACTCCTTCAAATATTATAATAAAAAGGTTCTTCGACCTCGAAACATTCTTCATCATCAAGAGCTTCTTCAACCACAGAAACCGGATCTTGCATGTGAGAGATGTTTTCGATGTCTTCAAAAAGAAACTGAAATTGCGTAAAACAACAACAACAATTAGATGCATGGAGGTTGAAGATCATTTCTCACGTTCGCAAATCACTCTAAGAAAATTCTCACCTCAGCACGAAAGGTTTTTGGATACCTTCCCTTTGAGTCCCAAACAATATCCATATCCTCACAATCAAGCATCATCATGTTTGATTTGATAAAAGCAGTGTTGAACATTACACGAAACATCATAACTTCTCTTTCAACCTCATGATCCCAATGGACACACTCGAGTACAACATCTCCTTTCACCAAACATTGGATGTCGATCTTGATAAAGCCGCTGTCCTCCTACAATACAAGTCATGCACATTGTCACCCGCTTAGAAATACCCCCTCTATCCCCGGAAGTTGTTTTTTTTGACTTTTTTTTTATGGTCATCATATATAAACATTAACTAAGAATTGGTATCAATCAAATGATCACAATGGAATTTTAAAAATTGTTATTGATAAATCACTTAATAATTTGTCAATTATAATTTTTAGAATTTCGCTAAAATGATTAGATTGACATCAATGTTTGGTCAAAGTTTATTTATGTTAACCATAAAAAGTCCAAACGGTACACAGACAGAGGTTGTATCAAGAAAATAGCTGGCACCGATGAATGAAGAGAATGTATGTCTTACCTGGGAGTAGTTACGAATACTTTTACCATTATTACGCGTAGAAAATAACATTTGAGTGGAATGTTTATCCGCACTAAGCAAGCTGCCGAAAATCCAAATGACTGGCCAGCATCCATTCTGATCATCGAATAACGGAATAGCACGAAGAATGAGACAGTCAAAAGAAAGAGCCCTTTCAGGAGGGGGCCAATCTTGAGATGAATTTCTTTGCTTTATGTATTGAAGGTAACGAAGCTGAGATGGAAATGGATTTAGTGGTGATAATAAACGTAGTAACCCTTTCGGGGCATCACGATATACAGTATCAAGGGACTTCCTTTCTTCACTTTGTAATTTTGTGAAAACCAAAAAACTAGATAAAAGAAATGCTAAAGTCGGCCAACCCCCAATCTCACAATGAAACAGAATAACCTGACTATTCCCAAGCATGAGCCAATTTTCACAAAGGCGAAGAAGATGATGGATTAGATGTAACGGTAGGAGGGGACAACCCTCATACTGTCGTGGATAATCCATGACAGTAACATCACACTCGGACAAAATGTCTGTAAACTGAGTTTTTCTTTCGACCTCTCGAAAATTTAATGCAAGAAAAGAAGAAGACTCTGGGGATTTTGCATGCAATTCCTTGATAATCTCATGTAACTGGAGTCTGTGTGATTCCTCTGGTACGGCTTCCGTTGAAAAGCATGATTTAAAAACTGGAAACATACAACAAATCAGACAGTCCATTTGAACATATGAGGTTAAGGAAATATAGAAGCCTTTTCTATATATGTACACATCTATTACCATATAATCTATCCACAAGCTCAAGCAATCCATCTGGAGTCCCTTTTTTTGATTCAAACCAAAACCTGAAACTAAAACAGATGATTCAAAGCGAAGAAAAAAAAAAAAACTAAAATTCGTGTATCTTTGTCCAGTTCGATAAATTATGCTTCAATTATTATGATGTCATAACCTTTCAACTTACTCTCCACCTGTTACACAGGCACTCTGCTCAAACTTTTATGCAATTTTTACCAGCTCCTAATATACCATTGCTTCCCTTAAGTATTAAATATTTCAAACTTACACATTTCTGTCACAACTAAACATATAGTATGTTGCATGAAAGAATCTGTACCGACATATATTTATGCCATAATACATTTTTACCTGGACAACTTCTTCGGGGCTATTTCGCGACCACTTGATGAAGGCATAGGCGGCAATGGAGGCTTGGGTGCTTGCGGGGAAGCCAAACGTGGCTGAGGGGATAGTGAAGGTGGTAAAGGGCTGAGTGCTTGTTTGTTTGCCAAATATTTCAGCTGTAGAACTCTTGGAGGTGGTGATGGAGGTGCTGGTGGTGGTGGCGGCAGCGGTGGTGGTGCTAACTCTGTGCCTTGAGATCTTTTGCTAGTAAATGGTAGTATTGGAAACGCATCGCTGCTTGTATCGAGATAAAACCAAAGTAAAATAAACATTAATTAGAATTCAGAAAACAAATAACTCAAATCAATTGATGCTTCTTTTATAAAATATTATTATTTCACATAATAAACCAACATTTTCGGTTAAAATATTTTATCAGTCAAAACAAAGCATTCCGAGATAGGGAAGTTTGATCTTAACTATGGACTAAGTTATTACCTGGGAGCCTTGAGACCAATATTCAGAATGCGCTCATCTTCACGCTCCTGGCACTTCAGAGCTGACTCGAGCAACAGCACGACACCATCCATTGTTGGTCGTTTATTTGATTTAAATCTCAAGCTTTTTCCTATGGCATTGGTAAATGCCTTCAAAGACTCATTTGATATATCTGCTTTTATTTTGATATCAACATTTTCACGGGCCCAACGCCCTATATCATTATTTTGCTCGACGTAGAAGCTTACATCCCCTCGATCCCATGGCTGTTTCAGACATAATACTTCAAACATTACCACCCCAAATGCATACACATCTACTTTCGTCGATACGTGATAGGACATGGCTTCTGGCGCAAAGTATCCATGTGTGCCTTTTATAGCCCCGGTTATAATGGTAGAATTGTTTTGGGAAGAATTTGACACCTTGAACATTCCAAAGTCAGAAACTTTGGCAACCCAATTTTCATCTAAGAGAATATTGGCTGGCTTCACATCCCTGTGAATTATCCCTTTGCGATATTCATTTGTCGGTTTATGAAGATGTTGTAAGCCGTAGGCAGCCCCAAGGCATATTTTGAGCCGCTGCTTCCAAGACAAACAAATAGGACTATCCTTCTTTACATAATTAGCTAGGCTGCCGTTTCCCATATATTCATAAATTAGAATTCTCTTATTAGACTCCTTGCAGTAACCGAGAAGAGAGACCAGGTTCGGGTGTTTGAACTTGGTGACAGTTATAATCTCCTTCTCAAACTCTGAAGAGTTTTCGCTTAAGTGCTTCACACCCACCCGTGTTGTTTCTGTTTTGCTGTATAGATATATTTCTGCTAGATACACTGTCGCCTCTCCCCCGCGCCCAATCACTTTCTTGTCATCAAAGTCATTAGTTGCGTTTTTTATCACATCTAGGGAAATTGGAGAGCATGAGGAGGAAGACAGAGAGCAAGAGGAGTCCTCCGAGGAGGAAGATGATGATGAGGTGGTGGAGAAGGGGAAAGAAGAGGAGCTTGAAGACGACATGTTTTCCAAAGTTAAGCCGTTTGCTTAACAACTTTTTACGGTGATGGAATCTCTGATCACAGGAATATTATCAGTTCAGATCTGATGTTAGGAAGTCAAAATGTTTAGAAAAGCTCAGGAATTGAAATACGAGTATAAAAAGAGGGTATACTTGCGGGATATTAATTAAGAACCGTTTTTGAAGGAGAATGCACATGGTTGTTGATGCTTATGGTCAGGTCAACTAAAGTTCATGGTACAGCCTGCTTTAACAGTAATATAAATCCAAATGATTATATATAGTACTTTCTTTTATGTAATAAAGAATTTGATAAGAAATTACTTTTCCAACAAACCACATCCCCTTAAGTTCCTATTAATTAAATCCAAATGATCAACAAGACCAAGAAGTTCCTTCTAAATCAATCGACCAACGCCAATCAATCGACCAACGCGACGTACTTTCGCGATTTGCATCAAATAATGCAACCTACTCCTTAGTGTCTAAAAAAGGCTACGTACTTTCTAAAATAGTTTCAAATAATGCAACAAATAGGCAAAATATAGGAAAAAAGTATGTTATATGATACAACGTACTTTCGCGATTATATCAAATAATGCAACCAAAATTGCATCATTTGATACATACTCTGAAAGTACGTTGCATTTTTTAGACACTAGGTAGTGCATTGCATTATTTGATAGAAAACGGTAAAGTACATGAAATATGAAATTCTCAATTACCCCTGGGGTGCGCATTACCCCAAAATAAGTGGCAGGCTTCAAAACCAGGTTCTCGCCAAGCTACTCCAGTGACCTGATCACAATTACACATGAATCAATTGTTATTATTTCTCCATAAAATATATTTAAAAATTGAATGATTTATATAAATAAGTTAAATCATATATGTATATATCTCCATAAATTCAGTAATATCTACGTAGTAAACTATTATTCAAAATAATCATTATACATCAATTGTAATTAAATAAATTCAATAATTAAGTTAATCTGATAACAACTAATATAAATTACATAAAATTCATATGTGAAAGAACCTGTTTTTACTAATGCACTTTTAAACAGACTTATTAATTCACAAGAGGTCTACTATCAGTATGTGATAGGTTGACTATCTTGGGGTGCAGTGTGTGAGTATTGAGTTTTGCAGCAGAATAAATAATGAAATTAAAGAAGAAATAAATGAGTAAATAAAAAGTGAAAGGTGTGTGTATATGTGAAGAAGATGAGAAAACAAACACAACGATGTAACGTGGTTCAGAGTATTACAACCCTCCTACATCCACGCCTCACTGTCCTCAACAGTGAAGAGCAATCCACTATAATCATTCGTCAAGTAATTACAATAAATTGCAAGGAAAATTTTCTTAGAATTTTTCAGCCTAATTAGCCTTACTAACTAAGTTTGTGCTTGTTGCAAAGCACCAAAAAAAAAGAAAAAGTTTTAACACAAGTGAAAGTTTTGGTGATCTCAATGATGGATCTATGTAGCTATGTGAGATCTCTTTTTAACCCATCTATTTAGCACAGATTTATAACTTTAAATGTGCTTTACAGTTGATTTACTTAAAAGCTTGTATCAAGTTAATGTATGGCAAGAAGGTGTGATTTCTTCAGTCAGTCACTGGAGTGCTCTTTTTATAGGTCTTCACTTTGTATCTGTTGAGTTCCAACGGTCTTGAGCATCTTGGGTTTGCAAATTGTCAGTCTACTATCTTTGACTGAAATAGTGTTTGTGAATAGTTTTGAGTTAGGTTTGTGTAGCGACCCCAAAACCCGTCCCTATTTATTTTATATTTTTGGGGATTTTTATTTGACTAGTGTGTGCATTTTATGTGTTGCATCATATTTTATGATTTGCATATCTTACTTGATTATTTGTGTTATTTACTTAGTTAGTAATAATAATGATTAAAAGAGTTAAATGATTAAGTTGAAACTTTATTGTCCTTTGTGAAAATGTAACTTCAGGGGTTAAAGTGTTCAAATCGAAAGTTGGGTGACCAATTTGTAAAATGGGTAAAGATTTTTATAAAACACTTATCCCTTCTCTCTCTTCTTTCTCTGTGTTTTCCTCGGCAACTTTCTACGTTTCATTCTTAGGGTTAAAGAGAAAAAGGTAAGTTCAACCCATTTCGATTTAATTCTTTTTATTTACTTACCCGTTTTAAAAACTAATTATATAAAAGTGATCAGGGCGTCGAGTAGGTCATTTCTATCCGAACAAAACTTATTTCAGCGATACTTTTTCCGGAAATAGGTAAGTTACTAATTCCCCTTTAAATGTTAAAATGGTCATATATGTTATACCTGATACTTGTAATTGTTATTTTGTGATTTGGGTAATATTTGTTATACTTGTAATTTTGGGACAAAGGGAGTATTTAGTATGTTGGTTTGGTTGGGTTCAAAGTACTATTAAAGTTGTTTTGAGACTAATTTTGTAGTCTTAATAAAGTTATAACGTTAAGTGTTGTACTTTTGAGACGGTGAAACGGAAGGAGTATAAATCATTTTGGGTTTTGCCTGTCGAGTGTGTTGGGCGGCCGCCCAAAAGGGGCGTACGGCCGCATACTTATCTGGAAGATTTTGTTCTTGAGAAAGCAGAATGTGTGCGACCGCACACCCTGTTTTGGGCGGCCGCACACTTTCCCCTGAGTCTTATAGTTTGGTTGAGGTAAGGTATAGAAGGTTAACTATGGTTTAATCCTTGGGGTATTGTCTAGGACCAATATATGAGTGTCCTGGGATATTGTCATGGTTAATGAAAAGGGTGTTCAAGTGTGTGCAAGAATGTATTGTGACCTTGAATCATGTTGTTGTAAACTCTTTGTGAGTGATTCTTTATGTGCATCTTTGATGTGTTTGGCTTGGTTCATTATTTTAGAATCATTGCCCCGGTTGTTGTTGTTTAGCAAGTATTCATTACTGTGCTTCTTGTGGAAAGTTCAGCTAGTCTTGTTGTGGAGTCAGGCAATGGGAGAATTATAGTGGTACAAGTATATGTTCACTATAAGGTTTTCCATTGGTACCTCATGTCAGGCGGTGGGAGAATTATAGTGGCACACAAGCCAAGTTCACTATAAGGTGTCCACTGTGCCTTCTCTGTTTCCCCAGTCCAGATTGGCCTTGGATGGGATGAATCGCTCCCTTTGGTGGGCATTTGGGTTATGACTTTGTGTCATATTTCCCTCTCTAGTTACTTTGGTTCTATTGGTTATGGTTGGTTTTCGGGATCCCGGCTTCAGCTATTTATGCTGCTCAGATGGTTTTCACAGTTGGTTTTCTCAGATGGTATTCTCAGACAGTTATGTTATTGGGTAAACCTTGGCTTGGTAACCACCGGAGTGTGGCCTATGTGGTAATTGGGTATATGAGTTGGTTTTACCTCTCATACTATGTGCTATGTGATGCTTATGATATTGTTCTTTATGCTTATCATTTTAGCATGAAACGTAGTTGCATTTTAGTAGCTTACTGAGATTTATTATCACCCTTTATTTGTTTACTGTTTTAGATAAAGGCGGGTCCAGGGGATAGGACACTTGGCACGGGAGGACGTTGGAGTGGTAAGAGTTGGGACTTGTTTTGTTAAGGTTACATTATGTAAATGTAAAACCTTTTGGGTAGAGTACCCGTACTTCCTATTGTCACACCTATTTTGGATCATGTTGGTGTATGTACATTTGTTTAAAAGTTTGTAAGCCTTCGGGCTAAGTACTTTCGTTGTGAAAGTTGGTTGTAAAGTTTGTTTAAAGTTAGATGATGTCTTTGAAATTCAAGTGTGATTTTGTTAAACTTTATAAAAGTACATTTCGAAATTTTTTTAAAAAATGTTTATAACGTCTTCCACTCGTGTCCCAAGCGTGGGGCCAACTAGGACCACGGGTCTGGGGCGCGACAGATGGTATCAGAGCTAGGTTGTAGATGGTCTAGAATGACTAAATGACCTAGGAGGGTAGTATAGTATAGAGTGAGTAACGTTGAGTGTTCTATGCATGTACTCATTAAAAATGGTTGAGAATGAAGGAGATCAGGCTGGCTCTTCGGGGCAAGGGGATGCCAGAGAAGAGGCTCGAATTATGTTTCAAGGAATGTTCGAAGCAGCAATGAAAGCTTTAAATGATCAGAGGCAAGAGAGGGAATAGGTACCACCAAGGTATGGCCTAGAACAGTTTCTGAAAATGAATCCTATGGAGTATGATGGAGAGCCTGATGTATCTAAGACTGAAAGGTGGATTGAATCAATGGAAAAGATTTTTGATGCTTTAAGATGTTCTGAGGAAGATCAAGTCAGGTTTGCTACCGATAAGCTGAATGGAGCTGCCGAGCATTGGTGGAAAGCTTTGAAAACTAAATGGGATGAGACTCATGTACCTTACACTTGGGAGAATTTTATGGAAAAGTTTAAAGAACACTTCATTCCCCCGGTAGATCAAGACAGGAAGGAAATGGAGTTTCTTAGCTTGGAGCAAGGTTCTATGTCAGTTGCTCAGTATTCAGCTAAATTTTCAGAGTTGTCCAGGTATTGTACTCACTTAGTAGCAACTGAGGAGAGAAAGGCTACGAGGTTTTTGAAAGGTTTGAAAACTGTGATTAGAACTCAGCTAGTATCCCACAAGTTGAAAGATTTTCAAGATGCTGTTGATCGAGCCTACCAGGTGGAGCATGATATTGAGGAACATAAGAAGAAAATGGAGTTGTTAGGCGCAGGGACGCAAGTTAGGCAACAACAACAACGTGGTGATAATAGAGGAAATCAAGGTGGATCTTCACAATTCAAAGGGTCTTTTCAAAGACAGTCAGGTAATAGAAATCAAAGTAACACATCAGGGAGTCAGAGCAGAGGAGTTTGTAATTATTGTCAGAAAGAAGGGCATTCAGAAGAAAGATGTTGGAAGAAACAGGGCAAATGTTTGAATTGTGGTCAGTTGGGTCATTTTCAGAGGGATTGCCCTAGGTTTAAGATGCAGGCATCGGGAAGTGTAGTTGGGTCTTCTCAGGGCCAGAAGAGGGATTCTTCAGGAAAGCCTAAGGTTCAGGGTCGTGTCTTTGCCATTTCTCAACAACAGGCTTCGGATTCCTCTAATGTGATAGGAGGTATTATTTCTCTGTCTAGTTTGAGGGCACGTACACTTATAGACCCTGGCTCATCGCATTCTTATGTGTCTGTGCATTTTTCTTCTCGATTGCATTTGTCTTCTGAATCTCTACCTTATGTGTTAGAGGTGTCTACTCCTATAGGGGAGTGTTTGGTGACCAATGAGGTATTGTATTCTTGTGATGTGCATATACGTGAGTATGTTTTACCTGCTGATTTAGTTATCTTACCATTACAAGATTTTGATATTATCTTGGGTATGGATTGGTTGGGTAAATATCATGCGTCTGTTGATTGTGCTAAAAAAGTGGTCACATTTTCGATCCCTAATGTTCCTAAATTTACTTTTGAAACTGTTCCCCGGGGTAGAGAGATTCGAATTATTTCTTATGTGAAGGCTAGAAAGTTGTTAAACCGTGGTTGTGCAGGGTATTTGGCTAGTGTTTTGTATACTACTACATGGGTTCCTGATATTGAGGATGTGCCTATTGTTAAAGAATTTTCAGATGTATTTTCTTCTGAGTATGCTATGCCTCCTGACCGGGAAATCGAGTTCTGTATTGATTTATTTCCAGGTACGGCTCCTATATCTGAGGCACCTTACAGAATGGCCCCAGCTGAATTGAAAGAGTTGAAGGTTCAGTTGCAAGAGCTACTTGATCGAGGATTCATTCGTCCTAGTGTATCCCCGTGGGGAGCTCCAGTATTATTTGTCAAAAAGAAAGATGGGTCCTTGAGATTATGTATTGATTACAGAAAGCTGAATCAGGTAACTATAAAGAACAAATATCCACTTCCTCATATTGATGATTTATTTGATCAACTTCAAGGGTCGGTTGTCTTTTCAAAACTTGACTTGAGGAGTGGGTACCACCAGTTGAAAATCCGTTCTGAAGACATTTCTAAAACTGCTTTCCATAGTAGATATGGCCATTATGAGTTTCTTGTTATGCCTTTCGGGTTGACTAATGCTCCGGCTGTTTTTATGGATATGATGAATATGGTCTTTAATCCTTATCTTGATACCTTCGTGGTTGTATTTATCGATGATATTATTGTTTATTCCAAGTCCCGGGAGGAGCATGAACAACATTTACGAATGCTTTTATCTATTCTTCGTGAGAAGCAGTTGTTTGCTAAATTCAGTAAGTGTGCTTTTTGGCTCGATGAAGTATCTTTTCTTGGGAACGTGATTTCTAATAAAGGTATATCAGTTGATCCATCTAAAGTTGAGGCTATTATGAATTGGAAGAGGCCAGAATCAGTTACAGAAATTCGAAGCTTCTTGGGGTTAGCTGGGTACTACAGAAGGTTCATTGAGGGGTTTTCTAAGATTGCAACTCCCTTGACTCAGTTGACTCGAAAGAATGTTCCTTATGTGTGGGATGAAAAATGTCAATTTAGCTTTTAAGAGTTGAAGAATAGATTGACTACAGATCCTATTCTTGCCCTACCTAATGGTAATGATGATTTGGTAATATATAGTGATGCTTCTAAAGAAGGCCTCGGGTGTGTATTAATGCAAAATGGAAGGGTGATTTCATATGCTTCGAGGAATTTGACTCCGAGTGAGCAGAATTATCCTACCCATGACATGGAGCTTGCAGATATTGTCTTTGCGTTGCACAAGTGGAAACATTATCTTTATGGAGCAAAGTTTGAGATTTTCACAGATCATCAGAGTTTGAAGTATCTTTTCTCCCAGAAAGAGTTGAATAATAGACAACGAAGATAGATGGAGCTGTTGAAGGATTATGATTGCACCATTTCTTATCATCCGGGCAAGGCAAATGTGGTAGCTGACTCTATTAGCCAGAAGTCTTATGTAGCTTCATTGATGGTGCGGGAATGGAAGATGTTGGAGGATGCTCGAGATTGGAGTCCTTATGAATCAAAGAATGGAGCTATTTTTGCGAATATTCGAGTATTACCAACTTTAGTTCAACAAATAAAGGAAGCTCAGAAGGATGACCCGGAGTTGGTAAAGATTATGGATAAAATCAAAGATGGTAAATTTGAGGATTTTTCCCTCAGTTCTGAAGGGGTATTGACTTTCAGAGGTCGATTGTGTGTGCCTAATATTGATGGGATTAAACGCCAAGTTCTTGATGAAGGCCATAAATCGAGGTATACTATTCATCCTGGGAGTACTAAAATGTATCAGAATTTGAAGCAACACTTTTGGTGGAATAATATAAAGAGGGAAATAGCGGATTATGTATCCAAGTGTTTAACATGTCAACAACTTAAAGCTGAACATCAAAGGCCCGCATGATTGCTTCAACCGTTAGAGATTCCGGAATGGAAGTGGGAGCATGTTACTATGGATTTTGTGACAGGGTTACCTCGTACTCGAAGAAGGTTTGATGCAGTTTGGGTGATTGTTGATAGATTGACAAAGTCTTCTCATTTTCTACCTATTGAGATTGGTTATTCTATGGAAAGGCTTGCAACTTTGTACATTAATGAGATCGTGAGGTTACATGGAGTTCCAGTGAGCATTGTGTCTGATCGTGACCCTAGATTCACATCTCAGTTTTGGCAAGCATTTCAGAAGGCTTTGGGTTCAGAATTGAGATTTAGTACAGCTTTTCATCCTCAAACAGATGGTCAGTCAGAGAGAACCATTCAGATTCTTGAGGACATGTTGACGGCTTGTTCAGTTGATTTTGCAGATTCTTGGGATATTCATTTGCCTTTCGTAGAGTTTGCTTATAATAACAGTTTTCAGTCCAGTATTGGGATGGCTCCTTATGAATCCTTGTATGGAAGGAAATGTCGGTCTCCTATCTGTTGGGATGAAGTGGGATAAGCCAAGATTTGGGGTGTTCATATGGTTAATGATTCAGTTGAGAAGGTTAAACTTATTCGGGATTGTTTGAGTACTGCCCAGAGTAGACAGAAAAGCTATGCTGATCATCGAAGGTGAGACCTTGAGTTCGAAAAAGGTGACTTTGTGTTTTTGAAGGTTTCCCCTAAGGTTGGTATTCGAAGATATGGAAAGAAAGGCAAGCTTGCTCCGAGGTATATTGGTCCATTTGAAATTCTTGGAAGAGTGGGAGATCGTGTCTATCGTCCTGCATTACCTTCTTCTCTTGATAAGATCCATAATGTGTTTCATATCTCTATGCTTCGGAAGTATGTGTATGATCCTTCTCATGTTTTATCTGAGGTACCCGAGGATATTGAGCCGAGTATGTCTTATGAGGAGCATCCAGTCCAAGTGATTGATTCTAAAGTCCACGAATTGAGAAATAAGAGTATTTCTCTTGTTCGAGTTGTGTGGAGGAACCATAATGTGGAAGAATCAACTTGGGAGCTACGGGAAGAGATTGAGAGAAAGTACCCTTGGTTGTTTGAGGGCCTTGGTAAGTAACCATAAAATTCGGGACGAATTTTCTTTAAGGGGGAGTGATTGTAGCGACCCCAAAACTCGTTCCTATTTATTTTATATTTTTGGGGATTTTTATTTGACTAGTGTGTGCATTTTATGTGTTGCATCATATTTTATGATTTGCATATCTTACTTGATTATTTGTGTTATTTACTTAGTTAGTAATAATAATGATTAAAGGAGTTAAATGATTAAGTTGAAACTTTAGGGTCCTTTGTGAAAATGTAACTTCAGGGGTTAAAGTGTTCAAATCGAAAGTTGGGTGACCAATTTGTAAAATGGGTAAAGATTTTTATAAAACACTTATCCCTTTCTCTCTTCTTTCTCTGTGTTTTCCTCTGCAACTTTCTACGTTTCATTCTTAGGGTTAAAGAGAAAAAGGTAAGTTCAACTCATTTCGATTTAATTCTTTTTATTTACTTAACTGTTTTAAAAACTAATTATATAAAAATGATCAGGGCGTCGAGTAGGTCATTTCTATCCGAACAAAACTTATTTCAGCGATACTTTTTCCGGAAATAGGTAAGTTACTAATTCCCCTTTAAATGTTAAAATGGTCATATATGTTATACCTGATACTTGTAATTGTTATTTTGTGATTTGGGTAATATTTGTTATACTTGTAATTTTGGGACAAAGGGAGTATTTAGTATGTTGGTTTGGTTGGGTTCAAAGTAGTATTAAAGTTGTTTTGAGACTAATTTTGTAGTCTTAATAAAGTTATAACGTTAAGTGTTGTACTTTTGGGACGGTGAAACGGAAGGAGTATAAATCATTTTGGGTTTTGCCTGTCGAGTGTGTTGGGCGGCCGCCCAAAAGGGGCGTGCGGCCGCACACTTATCTGGAAGATTTTGTTCTTGAGAAAGCAGAATGTGTGCGACCGCACACCCTGTTTTGGGCGGCCGCACACTTTCCCCAGAGTCTTATAGTTTGGTTGAGGTAAGGTATAGAAGGTTAACTATGGTTTAATCCTTGGGGTATTGTCTAGGACCAATATATGAGTGTCCTGGGATATTTTCATGGTTAATGAAAAGGGTGTTCAAGTGTGTGCAAGAATGTATTGTGACCTTGAATCATGTTGTTGTAAACTCTTTGTGAGTGATTCTTTATGTGCAGATTTGATGTGTTTGGCTTGGTTCATTATTTTAGAATCATTGCCCCAGTTTTTGTTGTCTAGCAAGTATTCATTACTGTGCTTCTTGTGGAAAGTCCAGCTGGTCTTGTTGTGGAGTTAGGCAATAGGAGAATTATAGTGGTACAAGTACATGTTCACTATAAGGTTTTCCATTTGTACCTCGTGTCAGGCGGTGGGAGAATTATAGTGGCACACAAGCCAAGTTCACTATAAGGTGTCCACTGTGCCTTCTCTGTTTCCCCAGTCCAGATTGGCCTTGGATGGGATGAATCGCTCCCTTTGGTGGGCATTTGGGTTATGACTTTGTGTCATATTTCCCACTCTGGTTACTTTGGTTCTATTGGTTATGGTTGGTTTTCGGGATCCCGGGTTCATCTATTTATGCTGTTCAGATGGTTTTCTCAGTTGGTTTTCTCAGTTGGTTTTCTCAGATGGTATTCTCAGACAGTTATGTTATTGGGTAAACCTTGGCTTGGTAACCACCGGAGTGTGGCCTATGTTGTAATTGGGTATATGAGTTGGTTTTACCTCTCATACTATGTGCTATGTGATGCTTATGATATTGTTCTTTATGCTTATCATTTTAGCATGAAACGTAGTTGCATTTTAGTAGCTTACTGAGATTTATTCTCACCCTTTATTTGTTTACTATTTTAGATAAAGGCGGGTCCAGGAGATAGGACACTTGGCACGGGAGGACGTTGGAGTGGTAAGAGTTGGGACTTGTTTTGTTAAGGTTACATTATGTAAATGTAAAACCTTTTGGGTAGAGTACCCGTACTTCCTATTGTCACACCTATTTTGGATCATGTTGGTGTATGTACATTTGTTTAAAAGTTTGTAAGCCTTCGGGCTAAGTACTTTCGTTGTGAAAGTTGGTTGTAAAGTTTGTTTAAAGTTAGATGAAGTCTTTGAACTTCATGTGTGATTTTGTTAAACTTTAATAAAGAACATTTCGAATTTTTTTTAAAAAATGTTTATAACGTCTTCCACTCGTGTCCCGAGCGTGGGGCCAAGTAGGACCACGGGCCTGGGGCGCGACAGTTTGACTTTGACTGAGAGCTGAGTTGGCATACCATACTAAGGTATGCTATCTTGAGAAGGTCTGTTATCTCGACTGATGAAGATAGTGGACTTTTGTTGAACTGATTCAGTAACTTGAATATGTTTCTTCATAGTCTGCTATTGCTTAAAATCTTGTATTGATGATCTTAATTATTTGTCAAAACTTTTTGTTTAGAAACTAGGGTTCTAACAATTTCCCCATTTTTGGGAAATAATTAAGATAAAGAGCAATAGATGATAAACTGTCTCACCAAAAACAAACACAGTTAGTTCAAACCAGGAGATGCAATACAGAATTTACATCCCAAAATAACCTAAAGCAAATTGTTCAAAAGATAAACAAGACATAGTTTAGGAGAAACTTAATGAAAAAGGCTTCAATACTATCTTCACTTTGATACTCAGGTTCAGGCTGTGCTTGCCCAAGTTCTACTGCAGTAAGGTGTCTTTCTCTTTCAAGATTCAGCAGCTGAAGTTGTTTCTTGTTGAACCTGAAGTAGTATTGCTTGTTTTTCCATGTTAAGCTCATCATGTCATCATATTTTATCCCAAAGTTGATGAGTTGGCTCTTCTTTAACAGCTTCTCCTTCTTTCCCAATTCTCTTGAAACTGATGGAGCATGTGGGGCTGGTCCAAGCAAGAGCTGTCTGGATGAAGATTGTCCTCTTGAGGGTGCTTGATTGTGAGTGAAGATTTCTTGAGATTGAGTGAAGTCCCTGAAGGCTCTGGATTGGGAAATAGCTTCACTTTGGTCAGCTATCTTACCTGCAAGAGATTCTTTAACGAATTTTGTCATATAAAGTCTGTGCCCTTTCACTGTGCTCTTACATAGTTCTCAACTGCATTGATGTCTTCATGAGTTGCAGCAGGAAATGTAGTTAGATATGCTGAGAAGATAGGATCAGGCACTAGAGGACAGGAGTATTGATAGAATGGCTCTTTCATGGATGGTTCATTAGGGAAGATAGTTGAGCTGGGGAGAATGCCTCCAAACAGTCTTTTGATGGCATAAAGACCAAAGTGTTGGGTTTTGCACAATCATGCGCAGCGGAATAAACCCAAAAGCCTAGATCCGTTCAAGATGATTAAATGAATACGGAGGTGAAGTTATAATACTAACCGTGTTGATGCTTTAAAATTTTCGGATCTTGAATCTTTGTTTTTCGCGCTCTTGAATCACGATCGCAGGAACACGCCTTGAATTGATGAATCACGAACATGGAGGAGTTGATATCAATGCCCTCTATGTTTATCCACACACGAACGAATATCAAGAACGCTTCTTGATCTTGACTGCTAGATCCAAAGTGGCTATAAGAAAACTAGGGTTCTTGTTCTTGAGGAAGAAGACGACCAGTTTTTCTCTCTTGGAGGCTATCAATTATGATTACAATAATCACACATGACCTAGGGTTTTGAGAGGGGTATTTATACTTTTTAATCCCAACTAGTTTAGGTTTAAAAGTCTAATTCCCGTCAAAACTCGGAGTCAAAAATCGAAATCCCGTCAGGTAAAAGGTCCGGCCGGGTAGCACCAAGAGTCCGACCGGGTATGGACTAGGGTCCGCCCGGATCTCACCAAGGTCCGGCCGGGTCATGCCCTTGGTTCGCCTGGGTCCCTTTCCTGTCGCGAATTTCCTTTAAAATCCAATTTTAAGACTTTCCAATTTAACCCTTTTTCTAATTCGTTCTTTTGTGTGTGACCCCATAGGATTATATTAAGTTTGCAATGTGATCAAAACCATTTGATAACATAAATCATGAGCGGACTCTAGCAAGCCATTATGACTACCCAATTAATATAACTTTGTCAAAGTTCATGAATCCTTTATAAAACATATCACAATCCTTTTGTCCACGATGTCAATGTGCGTAAGCCATGGTCAATGGTCAACTTACAATGCTAAATGATTTTCTCGATTCCAAATAGTTGATAATAGAAATGGCATTGATCATATCAATTCATTTGAGCACGGCCATGCATTTCACCAATACTATTCATCGAGGGGTCCAAGCTTGACATCTCTCACGAAGAGGGACAAATTCCATCTTGACTTATTATACTTCCCTACATAGCTTTGATCATGCCAATCATATCCTTAATAATTACTTGGTTAAGAGTAACATTTGAATATGTCAAACATGATCTCCATTATGTGGAAGATCGTAATAATATCAGGTCTTACGATTTAATGATATAACTATTTAGAGGTCTAATTATGACATTATGACCATGACATAAACCTCATAGTTGGGTCATGTCTCGTATGTGTTCCCCAACACATACCCATAAGTTTAACTTGTATCCCATACATATGGCCATCACATGATCATCGAATTAAACTTATACTAGTTTTTCATAAGTACTAGGGACGGAGATTATTATAACAAAACATGTAACAACAAATAATAATCTAAAACATCTCTTTATATAAATGAAAAAGTGATAACAAACATTGTCAAACAACGTGCTAATAGCATGCCTAAGGCATATACACCAACAATCTCCCACTTGCACTAGGCCCAATCACTAATGTATCTAATACTCATGGACCTAACATGACCATCATGTTTAGCTTCAGGAAGTCATTTTGTTAGCGGATCAGCTATATTATCATCCGTTGGTACTCTGCATATTTTTACGTCCTCCTTCTCTACGATTTCTCGATTGAGATGAAAACGCCTAAGTATGTGTTTGGACCTTTGATGTGCTCTTGGTTCCTTTGCTTGAGCAATAGCACCATTAATATTGTAATAAAGGTCTATTGGATTATCAATGCTAGGAACCACCTCTAATTCAGTTATGAATTTTTTAATCCAAACATCTTCTTTAGCAGCATCCGATGCAGCTAAATACTCAGCTTCCGTTGTAGAATCAGCTACTGTACTCTACTTAGAACTCTTCCAGCTTACAGCATCACCGTTTAGCATAAACATAAAACCAGATTGCGATCTACAGTCATCTTTTTCAGTCTGGAAGCTTGCATCTGTGTAACCCCTTACAACAAGATCATCTTCCAAACCTCCATATATCAAGAACGAGTCTTTAGTCCTTCTTAAGTGTAATAACCGACCTTTTTGGCCATTATTATTATTATTATTTCTTTCTTTTCTTTTCTTTTATATTAAATGCTTTGTGATCGGGCTCATTAAATAATTAATGAATTGGGCTAGTAAAGAAGGGCCCAATCTAGTCAAACTTTGGAAAACCTTTTTGGAAGGAAAAGGAGAACCCTAAGTATTTAAATCCTCTTTAACCCTCTCCCTACTATTTTGTGTCAACCACAAACCCTAAAGAAAGAGAGAGAGGAGGCGGGGAGAGAGAGAACCGAGAGAGGGAGAAGAAGGAGAAGGAAGGAGAAAGAGAGGAGGAAGAAGAAGATTCAACCCCCCCCCTTCGAAGGTAATTCCCTCATCTCTAAATATTAATTCTTGGGTTGGGTATCACCTAGGAATTTTGAAACAAAACTTAGAACCCTAACCTTAAAGTGATAAAACTAGGGTTATTATTAATCTTTAAAAACCTCTTTAATGGAGGAAGTTGGAATGGAATAGACATGCATGCGTGAACCACCACCACGACGACGGCGGCGACAGCAGCGGCTGGTGGTAGTGGAGTGTGTGTGTGTGTCCGTGTGTGTGTGTTTGTGCGTGTGTGTGCAGTGTGTGTGTAGTGCGTGTGTGCAGTGTGTGTGTTTGGGCAGTGTGTGTGTTTGTGTGAGTGTGCAGTGCGTGTGTGCAGTGTGTGTATGCCGAGAGTGTGTGTGTGTGTGTAAAGTGTGTGTCACAAATTAGGGTTTGTAAATTAGGGTTTTGTGTGTGTGTGTTCATGGTGTTCCAAGTGTGTGAAAAGTCATCTGGAATATTGAAAGTCAACTGTGAATAGTGAAAGTCAAACTGTGAATAGTGAAAGTCAAACTGTGAATAGTAAAGTCAATGCTGGAATAGTGAAAGTCAACGCTGTGAATAGTGTTTTCATGAAATTAAGTCAACTTAAGACATTTGGGTTGAAAGTAGACTTTTACGTAAAACCTAAGGGTATGTTGGGAAAGTTATGAAGGGTAATGTAAACCCTAAACTAAAGAAAGACCTTAAAAAGGGGTTTAGGAAATAAACTCATAAGGTTAAAGATAGAAAATGAAGTTGGGGGACGGGGTTAAATATTGCTCTTGCCCTAAAAGTAGTATCTTTGCGTGATTGTAGATTGTACGCAAGAACCCGCTAGAAGTCAACGCTAGCAAGGTAAGGGATTACGTTCCTAAGTATCTTGAATTCTTTATTCATTTGAACTCTATAATTCTTTCATGAATGCTATATGGTCCATAGCGCTTGAACTCTACGTTGATGAACGTCTTTTGTATATCTTACCTATGACGTGTTTTGGTCGTAGGGAATCTTAGAACATTTGAATTTGCATGTGCTCTCGTTTAGGGAACACTATTTTGGAAAGTATGCTATATCTAATTGCAACAGGTGTAGCTGTATAGTCCCTGAAAAGGACTAACTAGTCCCTGAAAAGGACTAATGTGGAAACGGTCCTAGGAAACGGACTAATGGAAATAAGTCTAGTTAACTACGTGTAACTTAGACTTTGTGGAACTCTAGATTATTATGATAACTCTAAATAAGGGAGCACCCTGAAAAGGTGTAAGGTCTCTTATTCACTTAACACCCTGAAAAGGTGTGACACCCTGAAAAGGTGTTTGGAACTTGGAATTGACGGAACGGAATTAGGACCACAAATCTTTGAATAGTTAACTGCATTCGTTACATGCAGTTAGTATTTTAAATAATGTCCGATCTTTGAAATTATCAATTGAGTCCGTTCTTTCGGTCACTTCTCCTTAGCTATCGGAGAAGTCCGTATGAACTTACTGAGCATTGTTCGCTCACCCTTTCTCTATTAATCTTTTTCAGGTAACGACTTAAAGAGGTAGACGGATCGTTAGATGAAGCTGTCCGTGTCAGTTATATTAAGACTTTATGGTTTATTTTGTTTAGCTAGTGGTTGTACTGGCTTTGAAGACTTAGCATTTAATTCGCTTCCGCATTTATTGTTGAATTGATGGTTTGAGACTAGCCGTTGGGCTGTTTAAGTGGGATTTTGTAAGATAACTATTGGTATTTCCATGTTTTTAGGGATTTGTCTACTTTATGAAAATCTGGGTCGTTACATTAAGTACTTAAGAATCGTCTTGACTGCTATCCAGTGACTCTCACCAGGATCTGACTGGTATCTGCTCGTCATGCTCAAAGCATAAGAGACATCCGGTTTAGTACATATCATGGCATACATAATGGATCCAATCGCCGAAGCATATGGGATTCCATTCATGCGTTCTCGCTCATCAGTTGTCTTAGGACACTGAGTCTTGCTCAAACTTTTACCATGTAACACTAGCAGGTTACCTCTCTTAGATTTTTCCATACAGAATCTTTTAAGAACCTTGTCAATGTATGTACTTTGACTTAAACCAATAAGTCTTTTAGATCTATCACGATAGATCTTAATTCCAATGATGTATGCGGCTTCACCCATATCTTTCATTGAAAAGCATTTTCCTAACCAAGTCTTTACAGACTTAAGTGCAGGAACATCATTTCCAATGATCAGTATATCATCGACATATAGCACTAGAAATAGTACTAAGCTCCCACAAATTTTCTTGTATACACAAGGTTCATCTTCGTTCTTGATGAAGCCAAACTCTTTGACCGATTCATCAAATCAAAGATTCCAACTCCTTGAGGCTTGCTTCAATCCATAGATGAATTTTTGCAACTTGCATACCTTATTAGAATTTTCTGGATTTACAAAACTTTCATGTTGTGTCATATACACATCCTCAAGTAAGTTCCCGTTAAGAACGCTGTTTTGACATCCATTTGCCATATCTCATAGTCATAATATTCGACTATGGCAATTAAAATTCTTATAGACTTGATCATTGCTACGGGTGAAAATGTTTCATCATAGTCAATACCATGAATCTGTCTATAACCTTTCGCTACAAGCCTAGCTTTATAAGTATGCACCTTTCCATCCATGTCAGTTTTCTTTTTGAAAACCCATTTGCATCCTATGGTTTTTACACCTTCAGGTGGATCTATCAAGTTCCAAACTTGATTATCATACATGGATTGGATTTCGAATTCCATGGCTCCAAGCCGTTTATCCGAATCAGGAGAGGACATTGCTTCTAGGTAGTAAGTAGGTTCATCATTCTCAATGATTTCTACTTCATTACTATCCGTAACGAGAAATCCATATCTCTCGGGTTCGGATCATAACCTACAAGATATGTGATGAGCTTGTGTATCTTGATCGGGTTCCACAACTCCTTGTGAAACTTGTTCAGATTCTACCATCGGTTCAATGTTACTTACGGGTTCTCGAACCTCTTCGAGATTAATTTTTTACTCCCACTGATTCCTTTGGAGAGAAATTCTTTCTCTAGAAAGGTACCATGTCGAGCAACAAACACTTTGTTGTCCGTGCGGTTGTAAAAGTAATATCCTTTAATTTCCTTAGGATAACCAACAAAAAAACATTTATCAGACTTTGGTGCAAGTTTATCAGAGACAAGTCTCTTGACATAAGCCTTACAACCCCAAATTCTCATGAAAGACGAACTAGGTTTTCTTCAATTCCACATCTCATATGGAGTCTTTGGAACCGATTTAGTTGGAACGTTATTTAGTGTGAACGCAGCGGTTTCTAATGCATAACCCCAAATGGATAATGGAAGATCAACTTGACTCATCATAGATCGGACCATATCCAATAAATTCCGATTTCTCCTCTCGGACACACCATTCCATTGTGGTGTTTCAGGTGGATTTAATTATGAAACAATTCCACAATCTTTAAGATGATCGTCAAATTCTTGGCTTAAATATTCACCACCAAGATCGGATCGAAGTGCTTTAATAGTTTTGCCAAGTTGATTTTGTACTTCATTTTGAAATATTCTAAATATCTCAAAGGCTTCACTTTTGTTATTCATTAAGTAGACATAGCCATATCTACTAAGATCATCAGTGAATGTTATGAAGTATTGAAATACTCCCCTAGCACTTCTACTTAATGGTCCGCATACATCAGTATGTATTAAGCCCAATAAGTCACTAGCCCTTTCACTACTCTTAGTAAAAGGTGTCTTAGTCATTTTTCCAAGTAAACATGACTCACAAGTCTCATATGATTCAAAATCATTTGAGCCTAAAAGTCCGTCTCCATGGAGTTTAGAGATACGCTTCTCATTAATATGACCAAGACGGCAATGCCACAGATAAGTGTGATTTACATCATTAGGTTTAGATTTATTATTTATGTTATAGACATTATCATTATTTCTATTCTCAACATCAAGGATATAAAGGCCATTAAATGAATTTGTAATACAATAAAGCATATCATTTAAATAAATAAAAAATCTCTTATTCTCAATAAGAAACTTAAAACCTTCATTATCCAAACAAGAAATTGAAATAATATTTATACTCAAATCCGGAACGTAGTAACAATTGTTCAAAACAAGAATTAAACCACTAGGTAAAATGACATCATAGGTTCCTACGGCTAATGCAGCAACTCTTGTTCCATTCCCCACGCGTAGGTCTACTTCGCCATCTTTGAGTAGCCTCCTATTCTTTAGTGCCTGCACATTTAAACAAATGTGAGATCCACATCCGGTATCTAATACCCAGGAACTAGAAGTAGAAAGGAGTACATCTATAACATAGATACCTGAAATAGAAGCAATCACATTGCCCTTCTTATTCTTATTTTCTTTCATATAAGCCTTGCAATTACGTTTCCAATGGCCCATCTCATTACAGTGGAAACAGATTGCATCCTTTTGGGAGTTTGGTTTAGCCACCACAGCATTGGCAACATTTGCCTTGCTTATTTTGGGTTTGACAACTTTTGCCTTTCCCTTTCCTTTGGCCTTAGAGCCCTTTCCTTCTTTTGAAACCACGAGCACAGGAGAGGCTTCCTTAATGATTTTCTTTTCTGCTGTCTTTAGCATCCCATGCAACTCAGACAGAGACTTAGTCATACCATGCATAGTTCATTACGAACTGATTATAGCTTTTAGGTAATGAGTTCAAAATCAAATCAGTCGCCAACTCAACATGGATGGGATAGCCAAGCCTCTCTAAATGCTTAAAATGGGCCTTCATCTTCAAAACATGAGGACCCACCGACTGTCCTTCACTCATCTTGCATGAGGTCAGAGCAGTCATGGTATCGAACATTTCTAGCCTTGCTTGCTCTTGAAACATATCTTTCAATTGAGTACCTATGTCATAGGCATCCAAGTATTCAAGAGTCTTCTGAAGCTCAGAACACATGGCAGCAAGCATAAGACAACCGACCTCACGAGAATCACTTTTGTGTTTCTTGTGAGCATCCTTGTTTGCCCTAGGGG
The DNA here is from genome assembly GCA_026119855.1 of Campanula takesimana. Classification (NCBI taxonomy): domain Eukaryota; kingdom Viridiplantae; phylum Streptophyta; class Magnoliopsida; order Asterales; family Campanulaceae; genus Campanula; species Campanula takesimana. Next base: position 731,150 of record JAOWBW010000075.1, on the reverse strand, counting down.
CATTGGCAGCAGGTTCCTCAGAAACGGGTTCATCAAGAATGTACTGCTTATCTTCATGCTTTAGAACAATTCTAAGGCTTCGGATCCAATCCATGAAGTTAGCACCATTCTCTTGAATCTTTTCCTTCTCAAGGATAGATTGCAATGACAGGTTTGTGAGTGTTTTGAGCCATTATCTACTATTTATGCAAACATATATTAATATGTATTAGTACCAATTTCATAAAAAGATTAATTATTGTATTTCATAAATACTCCCACTAAATTATATATACTTTAATGTATAGTATAATTTTCATGGGCTAAGATTCATATTTCACTTAACTTTGAGTCGGCTAGGGCACGATCGCTCAATGTAAGTTATTTAGGTAGATAACGTTTATCAATCATATCTATTGCTTGTACTATGTCCTTTACTCTGTGGTTGCGACACTGGATGGCTAGTAGGAGATGTTACTGTCGCGGTCTGCTTTGCTTTATGTTCATCTATATATGCCTCAAGTTCCACAGCTCGAGCAACTGTTTCTCTGTATGTGGGCAGATGAAGTGGAAGGATTGCCTCTCGCATCTGAGTTCTCAAACCCTTTGCAAACCTCTTTATATTTTTCTATTCTGAAATGAGCCAACTCAGTAAACTTGGCTGCATACTGTGTCACAGTCATACTACCCTGCCCCAAATTAATGAATTCTGCCTCCCTCTTATCATAAATCTCAGATGGCACATACTGAGTAGTAAACTCCTCCATAAAGTTTTCCCATGTATGAGGAGTCATGTCGTGATCCCATTTACCTTTCAACAACCGCCACCAATGCTCTGCTGCACCTGTAAGCCTGAATAAAGCAAATATAACCTTTTCTTCATTTGTGCACCTCATGGCATCAAAGATCTTCACCATTTCCTCTAACCACTACTCAGCCTTAGCTACATCTGGTTCCCCATCAAAGGTGTGAGGATTCATTTTCATAAACCTCTAAAGAACAACAGTCGGCTCTCGATTCCCAGCCTCCTGTCGTTGCGGTCTATCCCCATTAGGTTGTGCTTGTGCTTGTGCTTGTGCTTGTGCTTGTTGCTTATATTGTTGTTGTTGTTGTTGCAGTTGCAGTTGCTATTGCTGTTGCTGGTTCATAGTATTTACATTCCTTTCCATAACTCCAACCATCCTTTCCATCATAGCAAACATATCATTCATACAATCTATAGGTTCAGGTCTTACTAGTCTTGGCAGCTCGGGGTGATCAGGACAATTAACACTCTCGGCTCTATCTTTACACCCGGCTACATTCGATCCCGCCCGACCAAATCTATTATTAACCATTATGACAAGCTACACACAAACACTCATCGTCAATAACCCAACAATATAATCAACTTAACAAAGTCAAGGATATGTTCCTGGCTAGAGTAAAACCAGACCCTGATACCACTCTGTCACACCCTAACGTGAGCTCCTTCCCAGAACTCCAAATTGGTGGATGAGCGCTGTATAACTGTATCACAACTAGACTAAACAAAAAATCTCAACCTGTTTAAACCACAACTAACAACAAGGCTCAACAACAATAGGAGCCACAAACAACACCACGAGCTATCACACTGTCAAGACCCATCTCGGCTAGCAAGAGATGTGCCAAGCCCTGCTATGGCCAATAACAGGGGACATGTGACAGATTACAAACCAACAACAACCGTACACTAGCACTCCGCCCTCATGCACAGTCGGTGATTCATAACTCCACAATTACACGTATCACTATTACTATATCACTGTATAACTGTATCACTGAATCACCGAATCACTGTATCTGTATCGCCGAATCACTGTATAACATGAAATTAAACACATCGCAAGTAACAACGAGTATCAATCACCGAGCCAAAACCCATAACAAATGACTACGACAACGTCGTACCATAATATCAATGACGGGTTCACTAATTAACTCGTTCTGGTTACTATGTTACTTTATTTGATCCCTAGCCTCGTAGGAACTAGCAACTCGACTTTTAACAATTTTACAATTATTGTTCGAAATGGTACAACCGTCCTAATCAGGCACAATATCATATACTACATTTTAACGCATTCTAATAATTCTATAATCACTAAATAAAGTCATCTACAAGATAACAATTTTTAGGAACGGTAGAATGCGATAATTAAACATGTAGCTAATTTACATAATTAAAAAGGTATAGTAGCTTACCCACTTAAGAAATTTACACCGCCTAAAATGATTTTTGTTCGGTTAGAACCGATCACCTAATCGAGCTTTACGATCCTACTGTGTCCATTAGTTGAAGCCACGCATACAAATAATTTTATGCCAATTTTTGTATTAAAAAGACCATGGCTTGCTACAGAGTGTGGCGTTGGTTTGCATACTGTTTTTGCTTTGTAAGAAGGAAGGCTTATGTTTTATAGCCAAAGAAATTAAAGCCAGAGTCGGTCTATGAGTGCAACTTGCAAAGTCAACATAGATAAATATCACAAACTTACCTAATTTCTATTGGTTCAAGTGGGTAGCAACTTAGTTGCTCTTACTTACTCTCTCGGCAATTTATTGACAAGGCAATGTATTGACAAAAGCAGTGATTTATTTTAGGGGAAATGATAATTTAGGGTCCAAAGTTTGAGGGGTGTGTGCTAATAGGCGTCTGATGTATCAATTTTGTCAATTTAGGGTCTAAAGTTATAAAAGTTGTGCAGGTTAGGGTTTTTTAACAATTCTGTTAACAGTCCCCGTGCAAAAGTTAAGTCACATGTGTTTTGCACGGGGAGTTAACAAGAGTTTGTTTTGATTGTTTGCATGGGCATATCGTCATTTCAGACGAAGAAAATAAATAAATGATTTGAAATATTAAATTTTTTCTTATATTAAATTAACTAATAATTAAGACGTCATTTACTGAAAATATTTTTTCAAGAAATACAATAAAAATATTTTTTTCATTTAGAACCACTATAAAATAAAAAGTATAATTTTTAAAAAGGAAAATGTTTTAAAAAATTAATATTCCAAAAACAAAATCCACTTTATTTTTTTAGAAACTAGAAAGTGGGAATTTGGACCTTTTTTTTTTTTTTTTTTTGGTGGTGGTTAGTATTGTTTCATTATTAATATTAGTATTCTAATTATTTTATTGTCTTCATAAAATTATTTTTAATTTTTATTATTAATTTCCCTTGTTTATAACTTCATTTTTTGCGGTGTCAAAAAAAATACCACTTTAATTTTTTGTTTGCTTATTTTTTTATTTAGTACTCCCTCTGTCCCAAATTAGTGTTCTTAGTTTGACTTTACACGGAGATTAAGAAAAAGTAAATGTTGTGAGTATGAAAAGTAAAGTAAGAAAGAGAAAGTGGGTAGGGAGTTTTTGTTGTGAGAATGACAAGTGAGTCTCATTTTCCATTTTAGGCAATAAAGTAAAGTAAGAACCTTAAATTGGGACAAACTAAAAAGGAAAGTAAGAATCTTAAAGCGGGACAGAGGGAGTAGTATATTTGAATTAATTAAAATTATTCGAAAATATAATAATAAGGGTAAAATAAAATTTAGGGTCCCTTGTATAAGGAGTGTGTGAAATGACACAAGCCCAGGCGAACATTAAAAACAAACTCCATTTAAGTTCTTCTGTTACTTAACTGGATTTTCTTTGCAACTTAGTCCAAAAACCCTTAATTGACTAACGTTGTTAAATTTGGACCCTAAATTGACAAAATTGATACATCATACCCCTATTGGCACTCACCCCCAAACTTTGGACCCTAAATTGTTATTACCCCTTTATTTTATGGATTAATGAGTGTGATCATCCAGCAATTCTCAGGTCAAAGGTCATGAGATCCACATGATACTAGATAAGGTGTCACTGTCAAAGCCTTATTGGTTGGTCAACTTCAACATTTTCAAACTCAAGTTTTCATTGGCTAGAAAATCAGCTAGGTCAACTGGACTGCCTGGAATTATTTAGTGAGCCAAATTGAACATATAAAGTTTCTATGGAAAGCCTTTTGTGTCTAGTTCATAACGCATTTTTCGGTTCATCAATCCAAATTTTCTACACAAAGTTATGCCCGTTTTAGTGCAGACTAGCCGAGCTGCGACAAGTGACGAATTTGACTGAATTTCTATCTTCTTTTGTGCTATTTTCCATATTTCAAAGATATATAAAACACAAGTAATGATATACCCAAATCATAAGCACGTCATATAGTAACAAATAGATGCGCTACCCTAATGATATGCAAGAATGATGCAAAGCCCAAAAGAAAGTAAACGCGAGCTAAGCTAAGCGCGACTGCTCGCTAGTTCTTACATCCTCCCCCCCTAAAAAATGAATTCGCCCTCGAATTCTTACCAGAATCAGAGAACAGGTGGGGATAATAATCTCGCATATCGCGTTCTGTCTCCCATGTAGCTTCTTCAACCTCGTGATTTCGTCACCATACTTTTACCAACAGAATTCTTTTCGTTCTCAGAACTTGTTCCTTACTGTCTAGAATCCGCACTGGTTGTTCCTTATATGAAAGATCGGGTTGAATCTCTATCTGTGTCTCCTCTAAGACATGTGAGGCATCCGGCATATACTTTCGTAACATGGAGACATGAAAAACATCATGAAATCCCGCTAGCGATAGTGGTAGGTAAACTCGATACGCCAAGTTCCCAACTCTCTCAAGAATCTCGAAAGGACCAACATATTGCGGTGCTAACTTTCCTTGTTTTCCAAATCTCTGAATACCTTTCCGAGGTGAGATCTTCAAGAATACATTGTCACCAACTTGAAACTCAAGATCTCTTCTTCTATTATCTGCATAACTCTTTTGTCTACTCTGAGCCGTTTTTAGCCTGTCTCGTATAAGCTTTATCCTTTCAGTTGATTAACGTATAATATCCGGACCACAAAGTTTCGCCTCACCAATTTCATCCAAACAAATTGGTGATCGACTTTTCTTCATATAATTCTTCAAAAGGAGCTATCTGGATACTAGATTGGAAGCTGTTATTGTAAGCAAACTCAGCTAACGGTAGATGTGAATCCCAACTTCCCTTGAATTCGATAGCACAAGCTCGCAACATATCTTCGAGTATCTGAATCATTCTCTCAGAATGCCCATCTGTTTGAGGATTAAATGATGTACTAAAGTTTAATTTTGTACCCGAAGCATTCTGTAATGAACCCCCAAAATCTCGATGTAAACCGTGAATCTCTATCTGAGACTATACTAATTGGGACACCAAGTAATCGCACAATCTCCTGAATATACAATGCAGCAAATTGATTCAAATAATAACCCATATTCACAGGAATGAAGTGAGAAGATTATGTCAATCTATCAATCACAACCCAAACCGCATCATGATTTTTGCGAGTCTTAGGTAACCAAGTCACATGTTCCCATTTCCACTCAGGAATATCTAACCACTGCAATAACCCTGCTGGACGATGATGTTCCACTTTGACTTGTTGACAAGTCAAACATTTTGACACATACTCTGCAATCTCTTGTTTCATGTTGTTCCACCAAAAGTTTTTTTTCAAGTCTCGATACATTTTAGTACTTCCTGGAAGGATCGTGTACAGTGACTTATGTGCTTCATCAAGAACTTGCCGTTTCACTTCTTTATCTGCTGGAACACAAACTCTACCACGGAATGTCAAAATTCCATCATTATTCATTGTAAAGTCTGGACTATTACCACCAGATAATTGTCCAAAAATCTTTTGCAACTCTGGATCACAACTTTGTGCTTCTTTGATTTTCTGGAATAAGAATGGGGTAGCCTTAACACTAGCAAATATCACCCCACGATCTGACTCACTAGGGTTCCATTCCTTCAAGTCTTCAAGCATCTTCCATTCACGCATTATTAGGCAAGACATGTAAGTCATTCTGCTCAAAGCATCTTGTAGGGTTTCGTAGTCACATGCGCAGCGGAATTAAGCATTTAAAATTTATGAAACCCAAAGCCCATAGATCCATTCATATGATTAAGTCAAATACAACATAATGAATACTAGAATACTAACCCTTGATGCCTTTGATTTTGCAACCTTGAATTCGATGGAGGCTTGAAATCTTGATCACGAACAAAGCAAGAATCACGAACTATGAAGATGATAAGTTTCACCCTCTAGCGGTATCCACACCATGAACGAATATCAAGAACACTTGATCTTGGTTGCTAGACCAAATTATGAAACACACTTTCACAATTTGTAAGAACTATATGGAATTATGAATATTCTTGTTCTTCACTTTTGGGATCTTAGAACAAGAAAATAACCTCTCAAAACCTTATGGAGGCACTCACAACAACATGTCTAATGGCTGTAAAAAGGATCCTTAAATAGGTCCTAATCCTTAACCCTTAAGGACTTAGGAAACCTAAATCCCGTCACCAAATTAGGCAACAAGGAATTCTGGCCGACTTGACTGGCACAGTCGTGCCCTACAATCTGGCACGGTCGTGCCATCTAGTCCGCGCGAATTCCCCAGCCGCCCATTTTCGGCACGGTCGTGCTTGGTAATTTGGCACGGTCATGCCAATCATGTCGACAGGTTTGCCTTGGTTTGGATTTATGGCACGACCGTGCCATTTTAAGGCGCACGACCGTGCCAGAGCCAAACACTGATATTTTCCATAATTCCCATTTAGTCCTTTACGATTCGTTCTATTTGTGTGTGACCCTCTAGGATTACACTAAGTTGGCAATGGGTTCAAACATGAAACCATAAGATATGATTAGGTTCTAGCAAACCGTCATACCTACCCAAATAGTATAACTAGATACAAGTTCGTATTCCTTTTAGAACATGTCATAATCCCTTTGTCCACGATGTCTTTGAACACAAGTCATGGTCAACAAGTCAACTTGTTTTGTTCAATACTTTTCTCGATCCCGAATATGTTGATAATCCAAATGACATTGATCCAATCAATCCATTTGAGTTTGGCCAAACATTTCACCAACATCATTCCTTCGAGGGGCCCAAGCTTGACATCTCTCCGAAGAGGGACAAATCCATTTGGCTTATTATTAATCCCTACGTGAATCCAATCATGCCAATCATACCCTTTATAACTACCGTGTTAAGGCAGCGTTTGAATATGTCAAACATAATCTTTATCAAGTGGAAGACTATAATAACTTCATGTCTAAGGATTCAAATGACATAACTAATATGAGATTTATATATGACATCGACCATGACATAAATCTCATACCGCGGGTCATGTCCAGTACCTTGTTCCAAACAAGTACCCATAAATCTAACATGATCATCCCATGATCATTTAGCCTTTATACTAGTGCTTAACAAGCTCTAGGGACAGAGATTATTATAAGCAAACATGAGCAACAATAATAATCTTATTATCTCTTTGTCATCATGAATAAAATGATAACTTATACAGCGTTTAACAAACGTGCCTAGGGCACCAACACCAACACATCTGCTACTACGTTTGCCTTACTCGGGTGATATAATATGGCACAATCATGGTCTTTCAACTTTTCCATCCATCTTTTCTATCTATTGTTCAACTCCTTTTGTGAAAACAAGTACTTCAAACTCTTGTGATCGGTATAAATCTCAAATTTAGATCCATAAAGATAATGCTTTCATTTATGCAGTACAAATATAATGGCAGCTAACTCAAGATCGTGTGTGGGATAATTCTGCTCAAAAGGGGCAACTTCCGTGATGCATAAGCAATGACCTTTACTTCTTGAATAAGAACACATCCCAAACCTTCTTTCGAAGCATCAGTATATATCACAAAATTTTCACTTCCACCAGGTAATGCTAAAACTGGAGCTGAAGTTAGCTTTTGTTTCAATGCTTGGCAACTTGATTCACACTTATTTGTCCACACGAATGGAGTTTTCTTCTAAGTTAAATTCGTCAAAGGTGTGGAAATCTTTGAAAACCCTTCAATGAATCTGCGATATTACCCAGCTAACCCAAGGAAACTGCGTACCTCTATAACTGTACTTGGCCTTTTCCAATTCATAACAGCTTCGAACTTTGTAGGATTAACATAAATGACTACACCTAATACAACATGACCCATAAAATATATTTCTTCCAACCAGAATGCACACTTGTTGAATTTAGCAAACAATTGCTTTTCCCGTAACACTATCAATACAGTCTGCAAGTGATTTTCATGTTCCTCCCTAGACTTGGAATAAACAAGAATATCATCGATGAATATAACCACAAAACAATCCACATATGGTGCAAAGACTCTGTTCATCAAATCCATGAAATATGCTGGTGCATTTGTCAAACCAAACGTCGCAGATCAAACTTTGAAAACACCACTGATCCTTACAACTGATCAAATAAGTCATCAATATGAGGTAATGGGTACTTATTCTTAATTGTTACCTGATTCAACTGTCTGTAGTCAATGCATAACCGCATTGATCCATCTTTCTTCTTTACAAACAATAATGGCGCACCTCACGGTGAAACACTAGGTCTAATGAAACCTCTCTCAAGAAGCTCTTCTAGTTGTTTCTTTAATTCTTTTAAGTCTGTAGGGGCCATTCTATAAGGTGCTTTAGAAATCGGCGCAGTCCCTGCTAACAACTCTATGCAAAACTCCAACTCACGGTCAGGAGGCAATGCATAATCAGTAGAGAAAACATCAGGAAACTCACGCACTATATGAACATCCCCTAATTTCACCTCTGATTTTCTCTTATCAAAAACATATGCCAGATAACCTGTACAACCCCTTGATAATAGTTTACGAGTTCATAGAGAAGAAATAATATGTATTTTACTACCCGTTTTATTACCCCAGAATTTAAACTCAGGTATACCAGGCATAGTAAAGGTAACAACTTTCTTATTGCAATCAAGAATAGCATGATGAGCAGATAACCAATCCATACCTAATATGACATCAAAGTCATGAATCGACAATATAATCAAATCAACAAGTAACACATGCTCACTAACACATATTTCACAACCCTTAAACACATCATGTGCTAATAGACAATCTCTCATCGGGGTCGAAACCTCTAACACATATGGTAATGGATGTAAAAGAACATGCAAATGACGTATGAAATGAGATGCAACGTAAGAATGTGAGGACCCGGGGTCTATAGGGACTCGGGCTTTCGAATCAAAGACAAAGATAGTACCTCCTATCACCGCAGTGGAATTAGGTACCTCATGTTGATCTAAAGCAAACACCTTGCCTCAAACTTTTGGTTTACCTTCATTTGTTCTCTTAACCCCAATAGTCTGCTGATTCCCAGTTCCTGGTGCCACATTTTTCACTTTTGGACAATCTCTCTTGAAATGGCTACTGTCACCACAAAACAAGCACTTTCCATGTTTTCCCCAACAATTTTCTTCAGAGTGTCCAAATCTCCCACAAAAAGTACAGGTCTCCCAAGGTTGTTGTGGACGTTCCTCAGTTCTAGTATTTCTTATACCTCTTTATTTATGTCTATTCCTTCCCTAGCCACCACCTTGACAACCACTAAAATTTCCACTATTGCTTGTACTATGTCCTTTATTCTGTGGTTGCGACACTGGATGGCTAATAGGGTATGTTACTGTCGCGGTCTGCTTTGCTTTATGCTCATTTATATTTGCCTCAAGTTCCACAGCTCGAGCAACTGTTTCTCTGTATGTGGGAAGATGAAGTGGAAGGATTGCCTCTCTCAACTGAGTTCTCAAACCCTTTGCAAACCTCTTTATCTTTTTCTTTTCTGTGGAGATTATATGGGTACTGAAACGAGCCAACTCAGTAAACTTGGCTGCATACTGTGTCACAGTCATACTACCCTGCTCCAAATTAATGAATTATGCCACCCTCTTATCATAAATCTCAGATGGAACATACTGAGTAGTAAACTCCTCCATAAAGTTTTCCCATGTATGAGGAGTCCTGTCGTGATCCCATTTACCTTTCAACAGCTGCCACCAATGCTCTACTGCACCTGTAAGCCTGAATACAACAAATATATCCTTTTCTTCATCTGGCATCAAAGATCTTCACCATTTCCTCTAACAACTACTCAGCCTTAGCTACATCTGGTTCCCCATCAAAGGTATAAGGATTCATTTTCATAAACCTCTCAAGAACAACAGTCGGCTCTCGATTCCCAGCCTCATGTCGTTGCGGTCTATCCCCATTAGGCTGTGCTTATGGCTATTGCAGTTGATGTTGCTGGTTCATAGTATTTACATTCCTTTCCATAACTCCAACCATACTTTCCATCATACCAAACATATCATTCATACGATCTATAGGTTCAGGTATTACTAGTCTTGGCTGCTCGGGGTGATCAGGACGATTAACATTCTCGGCTCGATCTCTACTCCTGGCTAGATTCGATCCCGCGCGACCAGATCTATTATTAACCATTATGACAAGCTACACACAAACACTCATCGTCAATAACCCAACAATATAATCAACTTAACAAAGCCAAGGATATGTTCCTGGCTAGAGCCAAACCAGGCCCTGATACCACTCTGTCACACCCCAACCTGAGCTCCTTCCCAGAACTCCAAATTGGTGCATGAGCGCTGTATAACTGTATCACAACTAGACTAAAAAAAAAATCTCAACCTGTTTAAACCACAACTAACAACAAGGCTCAACAACAATAGGAGCCACAAACAACACCACTAGCTATCACACTCGGGAACTAACTGGATAAACAAACTCAATGGCTATATATCCTGACGCAACCTTTATTATACAATAGCATAGAGTCCATAACTCTACTACAACCATATCGAAGTACTACTATAACAACTACGACAGCGGAAACTTATATACAATAGTAGTGCTAGCGAGTTAGAGTTTATGTAACTCTACAAAACCGTCCTTACTGTACAAAACATAAGAAAGAGGACTACCCAAAAGTCAGCCCAAGTTCTCTCTTCAAACTCAGATCACCGGCCTGACTGGGATGGACCTGCTACATCCTTGCGAGATAAGGAAAAACAAAATAAAGGAAGGGGTGAGTCAAAGACTCAATAAGCTACTATCATGCAGCTACATGGCATGCCAGAATGCAATGGATATAGCATAGGCAACTGAATAGCTAAATCATATAATAATATAACTGAATAACAGATATCACATAACAAGATAGGCTCCTTATCGCCAACCGTCCCATACTAGTTGGAAACAACGACCAACTCATTATGCATATCACATATCCCTGTATAACTAGATAACTGGATAACTGAATAAACACATATAAAAGGATATGATCGAGAACATCTCCAATCAACCGCACCCCTTACTCCATCTTGATCAACATGAGCTCATACTGGATAATTGTTTACTGTATAGGTGTGCACAAAGACATATGTAACAGCAGTCCCTACATTGTCAAGACCCATCTCGGCTAGCAAGAGATGTGCCAAGCCCTGCTATGGCCAATAACAGGGGACATTTTACAGATTACAAACCAACAACAACCGTACACTAGCACTCCGCCCTCATGCACAGTCGGTGATTCATAACCCCACGATTACACGTATCACTATCACTGTATCACTGTATAACTGTATCACTGTATCACTGAATCATTGTATCTGTATCACCGAATCACTTTATAACATGAAATTAAACACATCGCAAGTAACAATGAGTATCTATCACAGAGCCAAAACCCATAACAAATGACTACGACAACGTCGTACCATAATATCAATGACGGGATTGCTAATTAACTCGTCCTGGTTACAATGTTACTTTATTTGATCCCTAGCCTCGTAGGAACTAGCAACTCGACTTTTAACAATTTTACAATTATTGTTCGAAACGGTACAACCGTCCTAATCAGGCACAATATCATATACTACATTTTAACGCATTCTAATAATTCTATAATCACCAAATAAAGTCATCTAACAAGATAACAATTTTTAGGAACGGTAGAATGCGATAATTAAACATGTAGTTAATTTACATAATTAAAAAGGTATAGTAGCTTACCCACTTACGAAATTTACACTGCCTAAAATGATTTTTGTTCGGTTAGAGCCGATCACCTAATCGAGCTTTACGATCCTACTGTGTCCGTTAGTTGAAGCCACGCATACAAATAATTTTATGCCAATTTTTGTATTAAAAATACCATAGCTTGCTACAGAGTATGGCGTTGGTTTGTACACTGTTTTTGCTTTGTAAGAAAGAAGGCTTATGTTTAATAGCCAAAGAAATTAAAGCCAGATTCGGTCTATGAGTGCAACTTGCAAAGTCAATATAGATAAATATCACAAACTTACTTAATTTCTATTGGTTCAAGTGGGTAGCAACTTAGTTGCTCTCACTTACTCTCTCGGCAATGTATTGACAAGGCACTGTATTGACAAAAGCAGTGATTTATTTTATGGATTAATGAGTGTGATCATCCAGCAATTCTCAGGTCAAAGGTCATGAGATCCACATGATACTAGATAAGGTGTCAATGCCTTATTGGTTGGTTAACTTCAACATTTTCAAACTCAAGTTTTCATTGGCTAGAAAATCAGCTAGGTCAACTGGACTACCTGGAATTATTTACTGAACCAAATTGAACATATAAAGTTTCTATGGAAAGCCTTTTGTGTCTACTTCATAACGCACTTTTCGGTTTGTCAATCCGAATTTGCTACACAAAGTTATGCCCGTTTTAGTGCAGACTAGCCGAGCTGTGACAAGTGACGAATTTGACTGAATTTCTATCTTCTTTTGTGCTATTTCGCATATTTCAAAGATATATAAAACACAAGTAATGTGTTGGAAAAATGTGTAAATGTGTGACGGAAATTGCGCGTGTTTCCTAAAGAAAATCATTTGTTGATTTTCATGAATTAATGACTTCTTACATGTTAGTAATAAATTGGTTATGTCCAATTTATGTAGTGGAATGTAGGAGTTGAAATGCTCAAAAATGAATGGGTGAGTTGGGAAGGGTAACTATCCCACATGTCCTTCCTTGTAAAAGGGTATCCCAAATGGGATAATGAGGGAAATAATGTTCTAAGACCATTTGTGGGTAAAGTCAAGTGAACTTGTCCCACATTGGTTTAGAATAAAAATGTGAGCTAGTTTAAATACAATTGACCATTTGTATGGGTTAAGATTGTGTAGACTAAATGCTCTCTCTCGCGCCCGGGTGCGTGGGGGGGTGCAAATTTAGTTGAAATTTGCCTTAGACCGCCGGACTCATGTGTGCGCGACCTGCGGACATGAATGGAGCTCCGAAATGGCCTAGGCGTGCCAAGCTCATTTTTTAATTGTTTTTCCGTCCCCATTTTGAATTCGGCTAGGATGCTGATTTTGTAACAGTTAGAAATAAAATCCATTCATTGCAGATTTGATTTTGTTTGTAACAGAAAAATTAATCTCATTTATTCCCAGTTTAATTGTGCCAATTAATGGGATCTTTTGGAGCAGTTTATAATGGCTTCTTCCACAGCCATTTTCGAAGTACACAGAAGCTTTCCACAGTCACTCATATACTCTCGTTGCTAGCTTTTCCTTTGGCCCTCTTTGCTCTTTCGTGGTGACTTTATCCAGGCATATTGGTTCAGTTCGCCGGAGATCTTAGTGTGCAAGACAGTCCGGTTAGTCCGTTGTATCCTGGGAGGCGAACGTCCAACAACACCTCAAGCACAACTCGGTGAGGGGGCGAATTTGTCTTAAGATTGTTAGAATAATTTACAATAATATGGAATAGAAACAGAAAAAAAAACAGTGGACTAAATTGCTTTGTTTGTTTTTCGAAAATGGTTTCTGATTCGAACACCTCAAAGCAAGCCGAGACTCCTCGTGTGGAGGTAGTGCCGAATGACCAGAACAGTGGTGATAAGACTGTTGTTGCTCCACCCGCTCCTACTCCGGCGCATCACAGCGAGAAACCGGAGAAGTTTGTTGGCCAAGACTTCAATAGATGGCAACAAATGATGCAATTTTACTTGACTACCTTGAACTTGAAGAGGTTTCTTAGTGAAGATCCTCCACAAGTTTGTGAGAATGCCGATGCTCAAGCCGTGACTGCGGTAGACGCATGGAAGCATTCGGAATACCTTTACCGAAATTATATATTGAATGGTTTGTCCGATTCATTATATAATGTTTACAGTGAAAAGAAAACTGCAAAGGAACTTTGGGAGGCTTTAGAGCGCAAATATAAAATCGATGATGCGGGTGCAAAAAAATTTGTTGTTGGCCGCTTCCTCGATTATAAATGGTGGACTCTAAAAGTGTTAAAAGTCAAGTAGAAGAGTTGCAAATAATAATTCATGAAATCAATGCCGAGGGGATGGTGTTGAGTGAAACATTCCAAGTGGCGGCTATAATTGAAAAATTGCCTCCCGCTTGGAGTGATTTTAAGAATTATTTGAAGCACAAACGAAAGGAGATGGATGTTGAGGCACTTGCTATTCGCCTTCGTATTGAAGAAGGTAATAGGGCCGCGGAAAAGAAGTTGAATCGTCTTCTTGTTTCCAAGGCTAATGTGGCTAAGGCAAATGTTGTGGAGCATGGTGAAATCTCCAAGAACAAAGGCAAGAACAAAGGCAAAGGCGTTTTCAAGCCTAAGGGAGGAATCTCCAAGAACAAGTTTAGTGGAACTTTCTACAATTATGGTATTAAGGGTCACAAGTCTACCGAGTGTAGGAAGCCAAAGAAGGAAGCCAATGTGGTTGAAGATGCTTCCGAATTTTTAGTGTCGGTTATTTCCGAAGGGAACATGGTGGGTTCTAACCCAAAGCAGTGGTGGATTGATACCGGTGCTACTAGGCATGTTTGTTCCAACAAAGACATGTTTAGTAACTTTGAAGCCCTTGAAAATGGTGAAAATTATTCTTGGGTAATTCGGCTGCTTCCGAGGTCAAGGGACAAGGGAAGGTGGTGCTCAAGATGACTTCCGGTAAAGAATTGATTCTCAACAATGTGCTCTATGTGCCTGATGTCCGGAAAAATTTGGTGTCCAGATCGCTTTTGAACAAGCATGGTTTTTGTATTGTGTTTGAGTCGGATGTTGTCACTTTGTCAAAGAATGGTATGTTTGTAGAAAAAGGGTATGTTTGTGATGGGCTATTTAAGCTCAATGTAATGGCTATTAAAGCTAAAGGCAATGAAATGAAGAATTCTTCTGCTTACTTGCTTGAGTCTTCCAATTTGTGGCATGGTAGACTAGGACATGTTAATTATGATACAATTCGTAGATTAATTAACTTGAATTGCATACCAAAATGTGAAATGAACTACAAACATAAATGTGAAACTTGTGTAGAAGCAAAACTCACAAAAACTCCGTTCCATTCTATTGAAAGAAATAATGAACCACTTAATTTGGTTCATACGGATTTATGTGACTTCAAATCAACACAATCACGTGGAGGAAATAAGTACTTTATGACTTTTGTAGATGATAACACAAAATTTTGTTATGTGTATCTTCTTAAAAGTAAAGATGAGGCTATAGAGAAATTTGTTCTCTATAAAAATGAAATTGAAAATCAACTTAACCGGAAAATAAAAGTCATAAGAAGTGATAGTGGTGGTGAGTATGAATTTCCATTTGAGGATATTTGTGCTCAACATGGAATTAAACACGAAACAAAGGCACCTTATGCACCGCAATCCAATGGAGTTGCCGAAAGGAAAAATCGGACTCTAAAGGAAATGATGAACGCCATGATTATTAGTTCGGGGCTACCGGATAACATGTGGGGAGATGCCGTGTTGTCGGCAAACTATGTGTTAAATAAAATGCCTCGAAAGAAATTAAACAAGAGCCCCTATGAATTGTGGCATGGAAGAGTGTCATCTTACCAATACATGAAAGTGTGGGGGTGTCTTGCTAAGGTTTTGATTCCAACACCTAAAAAGGTGAAAATTGGACCAAAAACTATTGATTGCATATTTATTGGGTATGCACATAATAGTAATGCTTATAGATTTCTTGTGTATGAATCGAAAATTCAAGAAATACACAAGAATACTATAATGGAATCAAGAAATGCTTATTTCTATGAAGATATATTTCCGTGCAAAAGAAATGAAGCAAGTTCATCTAAACGGATATATGATTCAATAGACGAAGAAGAAATTCATCATGATGAAAATGATGAACAAGAAGTGGAACCTCGACGAAGTAAACGAGGTAGGATAGAAAAATCCTTTGGAACGGACTTTTTAACTTATATGCTAGAAAGTGAACCACAAAATTACAAAGAGGCCGTGAGCTCTTCGGAAGGACCTTTGTGGAAAGAGGCAATTAAAAGTGAAATAGATTCTATTTTGCAAAATCACACTTGGGAATTAGTGGATTTACCTCCGGGTTGTAAACCACTAGGATATAAGTGGATTTTTAAAATAAAAATGAAAGCGGATGGAACAATTGACAAGTATAAGGCAAGACTTGTAAAAAAGAAGGCCTTGACTATTTTGATACATATTCTCCGGTAACGAGAATAACATCAATAAGAATAGTACTTGCAATAGCCGCTTTAAGGAATCTTGAAGTACACCAAATGGATGTAAAAACCGCTTTTCTAAATGGTGATTTAGAAGAGGAAATTTACATGGAACAACCCGAAGGGTTTGTTTCACATGGGTAAGAAAAGAAAGTGTGCAAATTAGTAAAGTCTTTGTATGGCTTGAAACAAGCACCAAAACAATGGCATCAAAAATTTGATCAAGCCATGATGGGAAGTGGATTTAAAATAAATGAGTGTGACAAATGTGTTTATGTAAAAGACACGGAAAATGGTTATGTCATTTTATGTCTTTACGTAGACGACATGCTTATCATAGAAAGTTGTGATAAGATGATCAAATCCACTAAAGATATGTTAAATTCGAAGTTTGACATAAAAGATATGGGATTAGCGGACGTTATCCTTGGTGTGCAAATTTCTAGAATATCCAATGGACTTGTTCTAAGTCAATCGCATTATGTGGATAAAATTCTTGAGAAATTTAGCAAGGATGAATTAACTATAACTAGAACCCCAATTGACATAAGTCAACATCTAGCAAAGAATAGAGGGGATCCTATTTCTCAAGTAGAGTACTCGAGAATCATTGGAAGTCTAATGTATTTGATGAGTTGTACAAGTCTAGATATTGCTTACACGATTAGCAAACTGAGTCGATACACTAGTAATCCTGGAATGGAACATTGGAAGGGTATAGAAAAAGTACTTAGGTACTTAAGATATACTCGAGATTATGGATTACACTATACGAGACATCCTGCGGTAATAGAAGGATATAGCGATGCTAATTGAATAGCTGACATCAAAGACTCAAGGTCTACGAGTGGATATGTATTTACATTAGCCGGTGCAGCTATATCATGAAAATCTTCAAAACAAACAGTTATAGCTAGATCCACAATGGCATCTGAGTTTATAGCGTTAGATAAATGCGGTGAAGAGACTGAGTGGCTATGCCAATTTATAGAAGATATTCCAAGATGGGTAAAACACGTGCCCGCAATATGTATACATTGCGATAGCCAATCAGCGATTGTAAGGGCACAAAACTTTATGTATAATGGTAAGTCTAGACACATATGTCGAAGACATAATACCATTAGACAACTACTCTCAACTGGAACAATTTCTATTGACTATGTAAGTTCAAAAGAAAATATTGCAGATCCGCTAACCAAAGGGTTAAATAGAGAGTTAGTTGAAACCTCGAGGAGGGGAATGGGACTAAAGCCTCTTGAAAAGTTGATCGCAGTGGAAAACCCAATCTAGATGACTGGAGATCCCAAGAACTATATTCAATGGGACCACCTAACTGTTAAAAGACTTGAGCGTCACTGTGGGGGAAAACCCCAAGCCCATTCCTATTAGTTACATCCCGAAGGGACAAGGATAAGATAAATGCTTTTAATGACTCTTATCCGTCGAGAAATTCACGCGGGGTAAACGGGTTACCTTTAAGACGTCACCTATGTGAGAGAGAAGTGGGGCCGCTTCAAAGAGAATTGTATGAGGCTTAATTCTTAGACCCTCTAGCAGAACCAGGTGTATGTTCAGGGCCATGAATGAATATTAGCTATGAGAACTGAGATATGTTAGGACATTACTTGTGTCAAGTATATGATCGGCTACACAAAAATCATATCGATTCAAGGACATCGCGTCTAGCGACTTGCGAGTAGAGTAAATATGCTAGTTCGAGCGGAGGTTCAATGGGCAAATCCCCACACCTTCGTATGCAAGTTTTTGTCTGCCGGATTTGGTCACCATATTCCTCTTAATTTCCTTCATGTGGGGGATTGTTGGAAAAATGTGTAAATGTGTGAAGGAAATTGCGCGCGTTTCCTAAAGAAAATCATTTGTTGATTTTCATGAATTAATGACTTCTAACATGTTAGTAATAAATTGGTTATGTCCAATTTATGTAGTGGAATGTAGGAGTTGAAATGCTAAAAAATGAATGGGTGAGTTTGGAAGGGTAACTATCCCACATGGAAAGGGAAGGGAAAATTCCCTAGGCTCCTTCCTTGTAAAAGGGTATCCCAAATGGAATAATGAGGGAAATAATGTTCTAAGACCATTTGTGGGTAAAGTCAAGTGAACTTGTCCCACATTGGTTTAGAATAAAAATGTGAGCTAGTTTAAATACAATTGACCATTTGTATGGGTTAAGATTGTGTAGACTAAAGGCTCTCTCTCGCGCCCGGGTGCGCAGGAGGGTGCAAATTTAGTTGAAATTTGCCTTGGACCGCCGGACTCATGTGTGCGCGACCTGCGGACACGAATGGAGCTCCGAAATGGCCTAGGCGTGCCAAGCTCATTTTTTAATTGTTTTTCCATCCCCATTTTGAATTCGGCTGGGTGGCTGATTTTGTAACAGTCAGAAATAAAATTCATTCATTGCAGATTTGATTTTGTTTGTAACAGCAAAATTAATCTCATTTATTCCCAGTTTAATTGTGCCAATTAATGGGATCTTTTGGAGCAGTTTATAATGGCTTCTTCCACAGCCATTTTCGAAGAACACAGAAGCTTTCCATAGTCACTCATATACTCTCGTTGCTAGCTTTTCCTTTGGCCCTCGTTACTCTTTCGTGGTGACTTTATCCAGGCATATTGGTTCAGTTCACCGGAGAACTTAGTGTGCAAGACAGTCCGGTTAGTCCGTTATATCCTGGGAGGCGAACGTCCAACAACACCTCAAGCACAACTCGGTGAGGGGGCGAATTTGTCTTAAGGAGAGTGTGTTCTCACACAACTCGGACAAACTCAAAAAGAAGACCTTTTCTGTTTGTGTTTTTTTTTTTTTAATTGTATTTCTGTTTCTATTCCAGATTATTGTAAATTATTCTAACATAATGATATACCCAAATCATAAGCACGTCATATAGTAACAAGTAGAGGCGCTATCCTAATGACATGCAAGAATGATGCAAAGCCCAAAAGAAAGTAAACGCAAACTAAGCTAAGCGCGACCGCTCGCTAGGTTCTTACAATTTTAAACCCTAAAATTGCTTTCCTGATTCTATTAGGATTTGGTGTTCATGATGATCAAATCACAATGTTCCTAAAAATCTTGAATAAACAATTTATTCTTGAATCATCATCAATAAATTAATCCAATTAGTTTTTGATGATCACAAGGAACATAATAATCAAATTATTATTACAATCTTAGATCCCTCATAACGTAATTAAACGGTGCGATTTTATGATCTTCATATGTAAACTACAGAGGGTGGAGGAACAACTTACTTGTTCAATTGTATTGCGGAAGCGTAGAATCGAGACCTTGAATTTGATCACCGAAGAACTTGGTACAATACTTTGCAGCGTAGGTCGGGAGTGAAATCACAATCGGAAATCACCCACTAATTCACAACACTAATTTGCTATGGTTTGATCAGACAAGGAGATTGGAAGAAGAGGGGAGAAGAGAATATCGATTTCTGTTATATGGAATCCGTTCTTCCCCTGCCGTTATAAAGAGTCCGTAAAGCCACGACTCTTTTCTATCAAACGACGTTCACAACCCTTTTCATGAAGCGACATACTTCTTTGTATAATCCGTCCCCTGTTTCCCTTCTTTTCCCGTGTTTTCATATTTGTCAGTAAAACACAATTGGGCCGGGTCTCGGTTTTGGGCCGGGCCATCTTGGGCGGATCATTTTATTCTAACATCTCCCACTCGCACATGATGGCCTTATCATCCATGGTCTATCATTCAAGCAAATGTGTCGTGTGACCAACGAGCGTGCATGTACGTGTCAGCTTTAATATTATGCACCCGTTAGGCATGACATAATAGCTATGACCACTACAAGTTCAACTTCGACTCGTTATACCCCAGACTAATTTGACTAAACCAAGTCCAAACATACCTTGCTCCCTTTAAGGCTATGATTGACTCTTAGGATCGTATAGTGTGTTCGTAGCTATGTCCGTGACATAACTGGTCGACCAATGAACACAATCATCAGGTATAATCAAATTTATCTTCCTTCCTCACTTATCACTTTTAGATCATTAAGGCAATTGCTTTCCTAGACATGTACCGTCCAACCGAATTTATTCATGGTTCTAGATAGCATGCTAAAGTAGCAGACATTAACTTAACACCCCTTAAGTATAGTTGAAAGTCACATAGGGTATTTTGCACAAATAATTGGCATTTTAGAGACATCACACAATGAGCAAGAGGGACATGTTGCTCATTTCTCTCGGTCACAAATGCACACTTGTTACCAAAACAAGTGCTACAGGGGTTTAACTCTTTTAAAGAGCGTATGTCATTTTATTTTACCCACTGTACAGATGTTTAGTTCAGACACTTCTTAATGTCCAACTATTTATATCTGGCTCATCTCATCTTTTATTCCAGACTTACGAGAATTCTCTTGATTCTCAATTGGTCTTTTACTTTGACCGGATCTTGATCTATATCAAGACGACATACGTTATGTACTTAGCCTACTTCCTTGGTATCTCAAGTATCATTGTCTCATCTCAGCTTGCTTACTTGGCTTCTGAGGCGATTACTCGTGTGAGAGAGTCAATCTTTTGTCTGGTGACATACTTTTGTTTTGTGTAATTATGTGTCAATAACAAATAATTATACATCTCAATAAATATAAGCTTGATATTAAAATTAAGATGCATAAACGAACATTTGTTTCATAAAAAAATGTAACTTGTTGTCTTTAAGTACATCTACACCCTTCGAAGACCCATAGCCCTAACATGTTTTAGAAAGACATCTCTAGCAATGGGCTTAGTCATAGGGTCAGCTACCATTACATTAGTAGGAATGTACTCTAAAGCTACTTCATTACTAGATATAGTCTCTCGAATGTAGTTATTTCTCAGATCAATGTGTTTGGTTCTTCCATGATACTTGGGATCCTTTGTGAATGCAATGGCTGCTTGATTGTCACAATGAACCGTCACAGGGTCAGATGCGTGATCGACCACTCCAAGATCCTCTATGAACCTTTTTAACCAAACAGCCTCCTGAACAGCTCTTGTACAAGCAGTAAATTCTGCTTCCATTGTAGAGGGAGATACACTTGTTTGCTTCTTGCTATTCCACGTTATAGCTCCATTATTAAGCAAAAATACGTAACCTGATGTTGACTTACGGTTATCATTGTCTCCTCCCCAGTCAGCATCACTATAACCAACTATCCGTGAGTTTGTTCCTTGATAACATAACATGTAGTCGACAGTTCCTTTAAGGTAACGTAGTATCCTTTTAACTGCTCCCCAATGTGCTCTTCCAGGATTAGACTGATAACGACTAACCATGCCAACTGCGAAAGCTAAATCAGGGCGTGTACACATAACTGCATACATTAACTTGCCAATAGCACTGCGATATGGGACTTTAGACATATTATTCTTTTCTTCCTCAGTCTTAGGGCAGTCGTCAAGGCTCAATTTTTCATTTTTAGCCGTGGGAGTTTCAAGGGGTTTGCATTGATGCATACCAAAGTGTTCAAGAACTTGTTTTAAGTAAGTCTCTTGAGACAAACCAAGAAGTCTTTCGGAATGATTTCGATATATTCGAACACCTAGTACGAACTCAGCTTCACCCATGTCCTTCATTTCAAAATTTGAGGACAACCACTTCTTAGTGGCTTTTAACCACTCCAGATTATTTCCAGCTATTAAGATATCATCCACGTAAAGTGAAAGAATAACAAAATTACTTTTAGATCGTTTGAGATAGACACAGTGATCTTCTTCAATCATCACAAATCCATCATTAATGATTGAGTTATGAAATCTTAAGTACCACTGCCTGGATGCTTGCTTGAGACCGTATATAGATCTTTTAAGTTTACAAACTTTGTTTTCACTTCCTTTTACAGTGAAACCCTCAGGTTGATCCATATATATCTCTTCATTCAATTCTCCGTTGAGAAATGCTGTTTTCACATCCATTTGATGGAGTTCCAAATCCAAACGAGCTACAATAGCTAGAATTAATCTTATCGAGGCAAACCTTACTACTGGAGAGAAAGTTTCCTTGTAGTCTATACCCTCTTGTTGGGTATAACCTTTGGCTACTAAGCGAGCTTTATATCTTTCAATGGAACCATCCACTTTGCGTTTGACTCGTAGGACCCATTTGTTCCCAACAGTCTTTCGCCCGGGAGGTAAATCAACTAAATCCCAAACATTATTGGATTTCATTGACTCCATTTCATCTTCCATTGCTTTCATCCACTTTTCACTAGTAGGTGAGTTGATAGCCTCTTTATAGTTTCTTGGCTCGTCAACATCATGTGCATCAGCCATAAAGGATTCATTCTCGATGTCAAAGCGACGTCGGGGAATGTGTCCACGCTGACTCCTACGTAAGATAGGTTCTAGAGATTCCTCTATTAATGGAAGTGTGCTACTCGAAGATAAATCCCTCCCACTATCTTCAGGAAGGTGAGGAACTTGTTCCTCTATCTCTACTTGAGTAGGTGTGCCCTTTTCAGGTTCTTCCATTTCATAGAGTTCAATGTCCCTATCTACCTCATCCCTACTAGGGAAATCCTTTTCAAGAAAGTCCACATTTCGAGCCTCAATTTCAGTCAAACTTCCATCTGGTCCTTCACCTATAAATACATATCCTTTGGAGTGTTCTGAGTATCTAATAAAGATACACTTTTTACCCCTAGGACCTAACTTCCCATGCTTATCGGAAGTGTTATGTACATAGGCAGCCGATCCCCATGGACGCAAATGTTCCAAAACTGGTTTTCTGCCTTTCCATAATTCGTATGGGGTGGAAGATACTGATTTGGTGGGAACTCTATTAAGTATATATGCGGCAGTTTGCAAAGCATCTCCCCAAAAACTTATAGGTAGATTTGCTTGAGCCATCATAGATCTAGTCATTTCTAGCAATGTTCTATTCCTCCTCTCAGCAACTCCATTTTGCTGTGGAGTCCTTGGAATAGTTAATTGCCTTTCAATGCCTTTTTCATCACAAAGAGTCTTAAATTGCTCAGATAAATACTCACGACCACGATCTGTTCTTAAAGCCTTAATGCTTTTATCTAACTGATTCTCAACGAGGCAAGTATATCGTTTAAAACAATCCAATGCCTCAGACTTATGAGAAATCAGGTAGATATGACCAAATCGTGTGTAGTCATCTATAAATGTGATGAAATATGAGGCTCCATGTCTTGCTCTCACATTTATTGGTCCGCATATATCAGAGTGGATTAACTGCAATGGAAAAGTAGCCCTAACTGATTTTCCAAATGGTTTTCTAGTTGCTTTTCCAGCCAGACAACTTTCACAAGTAGGCAACAACACTTTGTTGAGTGGGCCTAATAAACCCTCTTTTGCCAACCTGTTCATTCTTTCCTGTCCGATATGCCCTAAACGAGCATGCCAAACAGATGCATCTACATTGATATCAGTAGAAGATGCCATTAAGGAAAAACAATCTTTGTCATTAAACAACAAATGTTCAATATCTAATACAAAGAAACCATCTATAAGATGTCCAGTACCATACAAAACAGAACCATAAGTAATGTCTACAGAAGTTCCATGAAAATTAACAGAAAATCCTAACTTAAGAAGAACAGTGACAGACACAAGATTTCGTCGAATGCCGGGTGCGTAGAGAACATCATGCAGCAACAACTTTTGGCCTCCTCGTAGGTCCAATTGGCACGTACCAATTCCTTCTACGCCAATTCTTGAATTGTTGCCAACATATATCCATTTGGTACCCTTCGGCACGCGACGGTACTCTTGGAATGCTCCTCTGTCTCTGGTTATGTGATCTGTGGCTCCTGAATCCATTGTCCACAAAGGATAAGAATCAGTAAGCAAAGCACAACTAGAAACAAAAGTAAAGTTGGAGGTAGGGTATTTTGGTACCTTAGCTGGCCTGTTACATTCACGAGCCAGGTGACCAAATCTGCCACAATTGTTACACTCCTTCTTTGGATCAGGACAGTCACGAACAAAATGCCCCGTCTTGCCACAATTGTAACATTTCCTCTCAACTTTGTTCTTCTCTTTTGCATTAATCGCTTTCCTTTTGCGATTTGCAAACTTTGCCTTCTTTGCTGTGTGTCCATTCTCCTTCCCTTTATCACCTCGTCCACGCTTAGACCCAGATGTTTTGCTTGTGCTGGCTTCAGCAGCAAACGCATGAGATGAGGATTTTAAGGCCGAAAGACGCTCATCCTCCAACTCTAAATGAGTTTGCACATCATTAAAGGTCTTTACATGTTCATTATGAGTTAGGTTCATCACCATGTGATCCCAACTACTAGGAAGAGAACGTAGTACAGCCTGAACCTGCTGTTCATCAGAAAGGAAGTGTCCTGCAGATTTTAATTCCCTTATCATGTTTGACATAGCCCTTAAATGCTTTTTCATGGAATCACCAGATCGCATGCTAGCATTGTCAAACTTGTAGAGAAGTTTTTTTAACTTCGTAAGCGAAGTTCCCCCAAACTTCTCTTTCAGGGCTGCCCACATATCCTTGGCAATCAAGTAATTTTCATACTCGCACATAAGGTCATCTTGCATGCTACTTAAAAGCGTGATTCGCGCTTTGCTGTTCCGCTTCTTCCAAGCTTTGAACGTAGCAAGACTCCTCATATATTCATCTGCAGTCCCTTCATCATTCATTACAGGTTCTTCCATGGAACTTGTCAGAGTATCGAGAACTTCTTGTTCCTCAAGCACATATTGGATTTTACGGTGCCACATATCATAATTGTCACCATCCAATTTCGCACCATGATTTAGTTCAGCAATTATATTTTTAATAGAGGCCATGATTAGGTCTACATAGAGACAATAACAAATAAAGGTGTTATTGGCACATATTCAATGTATTACACATTCTTATATTGCAACAACAAATGAATATTAAAATTATAATCTAACGAAGGGTGTGAAACGAAAGGTCACTATGTTCACAATCAGATTCAACATTACCAAAGTTATATTATTATTTTAACAATCATTTATTGTGCAATCCACTTATTGTTAAAGAGATTTTTCTTTTATCTCTTAAACGTGTCTTAGACTTTTATGCCATCCATAGCATAAATAAATAATAATCATGCTCCCACTGAACATAAGCACTTTTCTTGATTATCATTATTAATAAGTCTCACATAATCATTAACAAAACGTAATAATCAAACTATTTTAAGAAACTTTAACAAAATCTGGAAAATTAAATATCTTCAGAAAATTCCAGAAAAATTTCAGAAAATAGGAAACTGAAAAACATGACTGCTTTAATTTTTCAGATTTTTCAGATTTTTTTTTTTTTTTTTTTTTGACCTCGGGAAGACCCCCCAAAACAGTCCGAAGACTGACTGGTCAACCAGTTGACCAGAAAGTCAAAGTCAACGAAAATTTTCGAAAAATTCCAGAAAAATAGAAAACTTTAAAAACATAATTACTGTATTTTTTTCAGAATTTTTCGATGTTGTTAAGACTTTCAAAAATAATTCACAAGATGTATTTTGACTGCACGGAACAGAGACGGTCTAACTATGAACTTAGGGTTTCTGTTTGCTTGTTGACGCCAGGTCCAGTATCACGAAAAAATATGGAACAGATAAGGGACATACACTATGTACAATCTACAAAGCACAGTGTACAACATAACAAATATACTGAAACTTCATCTTCATCAACGAAAAGAAGAAAACTTGATTTTTGAAAATTTATTACTTCTTCATCTTTTATCCGAAAATCATGAGACAAAATTCTACGGAAAGCCCTTTCAATCCTCTTTCAAACCACATCAGAAATTCGTGCTGATTTTGTTAAAGCATGAAAAACGAAAATTGAACCCATTTAACATGATATGGAGAATAAAACTTCAATCATGGCTTCAAAGAACAATTCGAGATCAAATCCAACAAAGGCTCTGATGCCAATGTAAACTACAGAGGGTGGAGGAACAACTTACTTGTTCAATTGTATTGCGGAAGCGTAGAATCGAGACCTTGAATTTGATCACCGAAGAACTTGGTACATTACTTTGCAGCGTAGGTCGGGAGTGAAATCACAATCGGAAATCACCCACTAATTCACAACACTAATTTGCTATGGTTTGATCAGACAAGGAGATTGGAAGAAGAGGGGAGAAGAGAATATCGATTTCTGTTATATGGAATCCGTTCTTCCCCTGCCGTTATAAAGAGTCCGTAAAGCCACGACTCTTTTCTATCAAACGACGTTCACAACCCTTTTCATGAAGCGACATACTTCTTTGTATAATCCGTCCCCTGTTTCCCTTCTTTTCCCGTGTTTTCATATTTGTCAGTAAAACACAATTGGGCCGGGTCTCGGTTTTGGGCCGGGCCATCTTGGGCGGATCATTTTATTCTAACATCATATATCTTATATACATACATACATAAAATACAAATCACATAAACATCATGAATCTAAATTCAAATAGCACGCTAACACATACTCCCTCCATCCCACCCAAATTAGGATTTTTGGGTTGGGCACGGGGATTAAGGAAAAAGTGTTAGTGGAGTAGGTGTTGTGAGTATGAAAAGGAAAGTAGGAAAGAGAAAGTGGGGTAGAAAATAATGAGTGGAATAATGTTGTGAGTGTGAATGTGGGACCCATTAAATAAAACATTTCCATTTTTGGGTTGTCCTAATTCGAATGGGACACCCAAAATGGAATTTTCTCCTAATTCGAGTGGGACGGAGGGAGTATACTCCAATTATATTATCAACATGTTATTATTAAAATAATCAGGATGAACGGGGCTCTGATACCACTGTTGGGTTTTGTACAATCATGCGCAGCAGAATAAACCCAAAAGCCTAGATCCATTCAAGATGAATAAATTAATACGGAAGTGAATTTAGAATACTAACCATGTTGAGGCTTTAAATTTTCGAATCTTGAATCTTTGTTCTTCGCGCTCTTGAATCATGATCGCAGGAACACGCCTTGAATTGATGAATCACGAACTTGGAGGAGTTGAGATCAACGCCCTCTATGTGTATCCACACATGAACGAATATCAAGAACTCTTCTTGATCTTGACTGCTAGATCCATGGTGGCTATATGAAAACTAGGGTTCTTGTTCTTGAGGAAGAAGAAGACCGGTTTTTCTCTCTTGGAGGCTACCAATTATGATTACAATAATCACACATGACCTAGGCTTTTGAGAGGGTTATATATACTTTTTAATCCCAACTAGTTTTCGTTTAAAAGTCTAATTCCCATCAAAACTTGGAGTCAAAAATTGAAATCCCGTCAGGCAAAAGGTCCGGCTGGGTAGAACCAAGGGTCCGACCGGATCACTTTGGGTCCGATCGGGTATGGACTAGGGTCCACCCGGATCTCACCAAGGTCCGGACGAATCATGCCCTTGGTCCGCCTGGGTCCCTTTCCTATCGCGAATTTCCCTTAAAATCCAATTTTAAGACTTTCCAATTTAGCCCTTTTTCGAATTCGTTCTTTTGTGTGTGACCCCATAGGATTATATTAAGTTGACAATGTGATCAAAACCATTTGATAACATAAATCATGAGCGGACTCTAGCAAGCCATCATGATTACCCAATTAATATAACTTTGTCAAAGTTCGTGAATCCTTTATAGAACATATCACAATCATTTTGTCCACGATGTCATTGAGCATAAGCCATGGTCAATGGTGAACTTACAATGCTCAATTATTTTCTCAATTCCAAATAGTTGATATTACAAATGGCATTGATCATATCAATCCATTTAAGCATGGCCATGTTGGGTTTTGATGCATCATGCGCAGCGGAATTAAACATATAAATCAAACACCTATGAGCCCGGATCCATTCATGTTGATTAGATTAAATACAAGATGAAAGAAAACATACCCTTGAAGATCGAATCCATGAACACGGACGGATATCAAGAACACCTTTTTGATCTGGATTGCTAGACCCAAGGCTTGATGAAGAAACGATTTCTTCGTAGGAATTATCTTTGTTTATTGATTATTGTATTTTTATTATCGTAGATCACAAAATAAATAATCCTACCTCTCTATAATCTATTGTTTCTAAAACAACTGTTATTGATTTCCAAAATCAACATTAAAGGCTGTCAAACCCGGCTGCATATATTTATATGAGGGTTTGACCTAATTCTGTTAGGACTCGGGATTCCTTTTTAATAAAGAAAACTGCAGAAACTGGACTGGTACGGGGAACCAACCGTACGGTGGCCTTGGAGCAGTACGGTGGCCATTTCTGTTTTTCTCAGATTTCAGCCTTTTAACAATCTGTTCTAATGTGTGTGACCCAATAGGATTATACTATGTTGGCAACGAGTCCGAACCATTCAGAACCCGTAAGTCATAAGCGGACTCTAGAATCAATTATGACTACCCAATTAGTATAACTTTGAAAGTCCAAAGTTACCTCATAGAACATATCACAATCCCTTTGTCACACGATATCATATTGGACAAAAGTCATGGTCTACGTCAACTTATGTTGTCCAATGCTTTCTCGATCAGAGTAGATTGATATGAGCAAATGACATTGAACACATCAATTTATTTGGGTACGACCGTACACTATCATCAATCTCACTCATCGAGTGGTCAAACAGATATCTCTCTTGAGAGAGGGACAAATCCCATCTTGACTTATCATTCTTCCCTACAAAAATCCGATTATGCCAATCGTAGCCTTTATAACCACCCGGTTAAGGGTAGCGTTTGAATACGTCAAACATAATGTTCATCATGTGGAAGACCATGATAATCTCAGGTCTAAGGATATCAAATGATATAACTATTATGAGGTTTAATTATGACATTTGACCATGACATAAATCTCATAACGGGTCTATCCAGTACCTTGTTCTCCAACAAGTACCCAAAAGTTTAATCCGCATCCTATGCACTATAATCATCATATGATTATCCATTAAACTCATGCTAGCCCTTCATAAGTGCTAGAGACAATAATTATTATAATAAACATGCAAAAGATATAATAATCGGGTTTGTTATCTCTATAACAATGAAGCTATGATATAACGCGTTGGCCTTTCTCAAGGGCCTAGGGCATAATATCTAACAATCTCCCACTTGCACTAGGCCCAATCAACATGTATCCAATACCAATTGAGCTTAGTTATGATCTCCATCATTATTGCAAGCGAGCTTATGTAAGATGATTATCCTTGTTATCATCACATGGTATTTTGCATATTTAGACATCTCCCATCTTTGACGATTTCCCGAATAAGATAGAACCGTCCGAGTATATATTTTGATAAGACATTGGCGCCTTAGATTGTGTAATAACAATTATTAGCACAGTGAAGGTCCATAAATTAGTGACACTAGAAACGATTTCTAGTTTATTAATTACTATCTTAATCCAAACAATTTTCTAGTTGCACCACATGCCACTAGATACTTAACTTTTTTGTAGAATATTAATGGTATATTTAGAATTCTTCTAACACAATTATTAAACATGAACATGTATTTATACTGCAATATTTATCTTTGTTGGTTTGTAAGAATGCATCTATGTAACTATTACAAGATCATATTTCACTCCATCAAAGATCAAGAATGCATCCTTTAGTTCCTTTTCAAGTACATAAGGATGTTTCTTAACTAGTGACTTTCACTAGAGTCCGATTGGTATTATCTCATCATACTCCAAGTATATGAGACATCCGGTCTTAGTACATTAACATGGCTTACATGATAGATCCAATTGCCGAAGCATATAGAATCCTAATCATGTGCTCTTGCTCATTAGTCTTCCAATAAGACTAAATTTTGTCAAGAGTGAAGTCATTAGACATTTGCAAGTAACCTCTCCAAGAGTTTTGCATAGTGAACCTTTCACTATCTTGTCTATATTAGTACCTTGACTTCAACCAATCATCCTTTTAGATTTATCTCCATAAATCATTCCAAGAATATAAGCGGCTTTATTCAAATCTTTCATTTAGAAACTCTTTCAATATGAATTATATGTTAACCACATATATTAGACTAGGAATAATGTTACGCTCCCACTAAATTTATTGTAATAACACGACTCATCTTTGATGAATTCAAACTCTTTGAATACTACATCAAAATGAAACTCCAAGTAGTTTGCTTCAACCCATCTCATGGATTTCTGCAACTTGCGCATATTTTATTAGAATTTCATGGATCAAAACTTTTAGGTTGTATCAAACACATCCTAAAGTATGTTCCTGTTAAGGAATGTAGTTTTGAGATCCATTTGTCATATTTCATATTCAAAATATGAGGTCATGATAACTTCAATTCTAATATCCTTAAGCATGACTTTAGGTGATAAAGTTTTATCATAATCGATATTATGAATTAACTTTACTCAATTAGTCATGCTTTATCAATATGCACCTTGCGATCCATGTCTGTTTTCTCTAAGAAAACTCATTTTCTATCATATGGTTGCTTTAGGGTAGAACAATCAAGTTCGAAACTTGATTATGTTACATGGATTGCACTTTTAGATTTTATGACTCCAAGTCATTGATCTAAATCCGGAGTGGTCTTTCCATCTTGATAGGTAATAAGTCAATCATTCTCAATGATATCCTTCCTTATTACTTTCTATTACAAGAAATCAATATTTCTTGTTATAGATAGTATCCTAGCATATATGCAAATAACTTGTGTATACTTGAACGAATTTCCACAACTTCTTGTGAAACGTTGTTCAATCTTCCATCTTAGGTTCTATGTCATTTTCTGGGTCTCGAACTCTTCGAGATTCATTTCACTCCCACTAGTTCTTTAGAGATAAACGATTTATCTAGAAAGTGTTATTTAGAGTAACAAACGATTTGTACTCTAAAGGGTGTAAAATTAATATCATTAAGATATCCAATGAAAATACATTTAGTAGATTTAGGTGTGATTTTGTCTAAGATAACACTTTTCTCAAAAGTATCACATCACAAATCTTTATGAAAGACAAACCAAGTTTTCTTTCATTCCATATCTAATATGGTATTAGTCGAACCTCCTTAGATGAAACTCAATTTAGTGTAAGCGCAGCTGTTTCCAGCACGTAATCCAGAAGGATAATTAAAGATCAGTTTTGACTTATCATGAGGCGAAAAACTGCAGTTTTAGACAATCTTATAAACTTTTGGAACAGGGTCCGTATCGCTTCAGATTAGGTGTACACCTGATATTCAGCCGTACGGATCTTGTTTCCAGTTTCTGTTTTTCTTATTCTGCAGAATTCTCGTAAAGTGTAGGGCTCAAGTATTCATTACTTTGATCATATCAGAGTACACTAATACTTTTACCATGAGATACCGAAATCTATTTCCAAGCATTGTTACTTTTACCATGAACTACATACATCAATATGAATTAATCCAATAGAGTACTTCCTTTCACTACCATTAGTAAATGGCGCCTTGATCAATATCCAAGATTTACATATATCACATGATTCGAAATCATGTGAATTTAAAAGTCCATCCCATGAAATTTTATATATGTGTTTCTTATTATTGACATAGACATCAATGCTTTAAGAATGTAACGCTTATATTCTTAGATTCGGATATCCATTATTTATGTTATACTTATTATTTTGTTCTTCCAAGATAAGGATATAAAGTCCTATTATATGATTGGCAATACAATAAAGCAAATCATATTTGATGGAACACTTTCTTATTCGAAATAAGAAATATCCATAATCTCCTAATGAAGAAGCCAAAATAATATTTCTACTTAAGGTAGGAACATCACAACATTTGTTCAAAACAAATATGAACCCACTAGGTAAAGACACTTCGCAAGTTCCTATGATTAATGTTGCAACATTTTCATCATCATCAACACATAGGTTAATCTTTACCATTTTTAGTAGTCTTTCTATTTCTCAAGTCTTACACATTTATACAAATGTGTGATCCATATCCGGTATCCAATACCCAAGAACTTAGAAGTAGAATATTAACATAATTACTTGAAGTGGTAGTCCTACTATCCTTCCTTTTGATATTTTAATTCAAACTGTAATTCTCCAATGGTCAATCACATTGCCATAGTAGCAATTACATCATCAGGATTTTAGGTTTAGCCACAAATATTTTCTTTAGGCTTGACAACTCTTGTCTTGCCTTTCTGTTAAATCCTTGTCCTTATTAACCTTTAGAATTTGAGAAGGTTTCCATTTGATATTAAGACTTAGCATTTTAATATCAAATCCATTTGTTAGTTCCAAACTAACTTGATTATCAAGCCAACTAATGTAATTAATATGTCTCACCATATTTAAAACATGAGAACTTATCAACTTACCTTTCATTCATCACATAATCAATCTCAAACTTTACTTCCCATTCTTGCTTGTAGGAACGCTTCCTACACGATTGCTTATCACATAAGTATTCATGTGTTTTAGATACTTCTAAAGTTTTAAACACTTGGTAGCAAGTCGTAAGACAATTGACATCTATAGAATCATCCACATGTTTCTAATCAATGTCTTTGTCCGTCCTTAAGGCATTAGGTTTCTTAGGAATGAGATTTATTAAGAATTCATAACTTCTGTTCTTGCTTTAGAACAATTCTTAAGCTCATGACTAGGTCAAGGAAGTTAATCTCATTCTTTTAAAGTGGGGTCTGTTGCAGTAATTATACATGATTAAAGTTTAAAACATTCTACAAAATATGCAAATAAATATACACATATATTTCATACCATTATCATTTAGAGATATTTAATGTATTTCATAAATACTCCCACTAAATTATACACCTTCAAATACAACAATTGTATAATATAATTTAAGTGGGCTAAGATCCATATTTCACCTAACTTTGAGTCGGCTAGGGCACGACTACTCAAAATAGGTTATTTAGGTAGATAACTCCTTATTAATCACATCATATGTGACTCTTAGATCCTTTATGGGATTTTAGACATCTTATGTCTAATATGTTTTAATCTCATCTTGTGCCTTAGGCCCATAACCCTTATGATAGCCTAATTAAGTCAAACCACGTTAAACGTATAGGAAACTCTCATTCACTCATCTTGCTCATACAGTGATAGAATTAATGCACCTCGCTATGGCAGAGCCCACATAAAAATACCTGGTGTACTCACAAGTGTTTTAATAATGGATTGGCACATGACTCAAATTTTCAAGAAGGTTCTTTCTTATAGAGACATGCATCATATATTTAATTATGTCAAACATAATATAATATAGTCTTTGCATAAAGAATGTCAACTAATCAAATTAATTGACAGAAGAAAAATCTTGTGATTTAATTATGAAGCAATAGTATGGGGATGGAATCTAAATAATCTGTAAAAAATTTACAGACTGGATATTTCATTCACATTCCCAGAAACAAGACATAAGCCTGCCATTGGTCTACGCAATGAATTAATCCAAATTTAGTTTCCTTCTCTTGCAAACAATTTGCACTTTGCTCATAAGGATAATTCTGAAACTTTTGAATCCTCAGAACATCTATACATTAAGAGCACAAAACGCACGGTCGAAACTAAGCCAGAAGGAATCCACAATCCCGTACTAAAATCAAGAAATCAAGTAATTTTATATACGGCCGAAACTAAGCCAAAAGGCATCCACAATTCCGTATAGGAAAATAACTTGTTTCAAGATCATTCATTGTCTCATCAATATCATAGACTACAGCAATTCTGAACTCTTCAGAACTCTGATTTCTGCAATTCTTTTCTGGTTTTTCGATTGAAAACTGTTTCAGGAAACACGTTTTCGAAAACCAGCCGTCTGAAAGTAATTTCAGTTACCAGATTCAAATTTTGTAAACAATTTACAGAACAATCTGGACACCAGAAAACAAAACAAACTGCCCAGAAAAACAAGCCAGCCGTACGGCTCTGTGGAAGGCGTACGCCTTCACAGCCGCCGTACGGTGGTTAATCTCAGTTTCCCCAGATTTCCAGAATTTCAGAAATTCGATGATCCCAATATCGTGTTCATGCATTAATCAGATTAAACCAACAAGAATTTAAAGATTACGAATTTAACTAGATCTAACCAATATCATGAACAAACAATTTATTACATATACAAATTAGATCTAAATTATCAATACACATAATCCAATTATTTATTGATAATCCCAACATGTAATTATTCATATAGATCACATTAATATAACAATTACATAATCTCCATATTCATGCTCATAAATTTCATATCACATATAAAATTCAAATCACACATTCATCTTTATCATCATGAAAAATTCATATAATCGAATTAAATAATTTAAACATGATGTATTAAAATAATCAACGATGAACGGGGATCTGATACCACTGTTAGGTTTTGATACATCATGCGCAGCGGAATTAAACATATAAATCAAACACCCATGAGCCCGGATCCGTTCATATTGATTAGATTAATTACAAGATGAAAGAAAACATACCCTTGAAGATCGAATCCATGAACACAGACTTTAAGGTGTTAAAAGAAACACCCTCTATCAGTATCCACACGTCGAAATGATATCAAGAACACCTTCTTGATCTGGACTGCTAGACCCAAGGCTTGATGAAGAAACGATTTCTTCGTAGGAATTATCTTGCCTTATTGATTATTGTATTTTGATGATCATAGATCATAAAATAAATAATCCTATCTCTCTATAATCTATTGTTTCTAAAACAACTGTTATTGATTTCCAAAATCAACATTAGAGGCTGTCAAACTCGGCTGCTTATATTTATATGAGGGTTTGACCTAATTCCGTTAGGACTCGGGATTCCTTTTTAATCAAGAAAACTGCAAAAACTGGACTAGTACGGGGGAACCAGCTGTACGGCTATTTAGGAGCCGTACGGTGGCCTTGGAGCCGTACGATGGCCATTTATGTTTTTCTCAGATTTTAGCCTTTTAACAATCCGTTCTAATGTGTGTGACCCAATAGGATTATACTATGTTGGCAACGAGTCTGAACCATTCAAAACCCGTAAGTCATAAGCGGACTCTAGCAAGCCATTATGACTACCCAATTAGTATTACTTTGAAAGTCCAAAATGTTACCTTATAGAACATATCACAGTCCCTTTGTCACGCAATATCATATTGGACATAAGCCATGGTACGTCAACTTATGTTGTCCAATGCTTTCTCGATCCCGAGTAGATTGATATGAGCAAATGACATTGAACAAATCAATTCATTTGGGTACGGCCGTACACTATCATCAATCTCACTCATCGAGTGGCCACACAGATATCTCTCTCAAGAGAGGGACAAATCCCATCTTGACTTATCATTCTTCTGTTGGGAATGGAGACAAAACCGAGAAGAAAGGGTCAAAGCCGCGGAGGAGCAAGAAGAGGCGAAACCGGGACGGAGCAGACGGAGTTCGGCTGAACCTGTTAAAGGCCTCTGTCGAATATCAGTTGGCATGGAACTAAAGTTGTTTTTTTGGAAGTCAACTCCTTTGGGCCATGGTAATTTGCTGCATGCGTGGAGTATGGGAAGGAAAAAAGAATTGTTTCCTTAGTGTTTTAGGTATCCTTATTAATTAAGGAATTATACTCCTTCCGTCTCAGGGACTTCGAGTAAATTAGGTTTTGATCAGGATTAAGTTTTGGTATTCCTATAAATATATTGTGATAGCCACCATAATATTTGGTACACTAGAAAAATAGCCAGAGAGAATCTGTGAGTCACAAAGAGAGC
Source organism: Campanula takesimana (assembly GCA_026119855.1). Taxonomy (NCBI): domain Eukaryota; kingdom Viridiplantae; phylum Streptophyta; class Magnoliopsida; order Asterales; family Campanulaceae; genus Campanula; species Campanula takesimana. Next base: position 694,920 of record JAOWBW010000075.1, on the reverse strand, counting down.
CAAGTGAGTGCTAGCCCTTGGGGGTGCCCTTAGGGGCATTCCATGGATGGGTTGAAGCATATCTAGGGTTTTATGTGTGATGGGAGTGTTTACATGGAGAGGTTATCTCCTTGCTATATAGAGCGGTAGGCTTTATTTTAAACAGACACAGATTATGATATTAGTGAAATATCCTGGCTTGGCAGTGCCCCCAGACGTAGTCATTGTTGTTGACGAACTGGGTTAACAAATATTGTGTTCTTTTCTTGTTGATTACTTTCATATTATTCGTATGCATGGTTGTTGTGTCTCACCATTATCAGAATTGTATGGGCATGAACTGCACAGATATACCACAATTCCCCAACAACTGGTATCAGAGCTTCCGGTTAGGAAGATCAGGGATGTCCGAGTTGATTGAATGTGGCTGCAGGAACGCGAATCAGAATTAGGGGGTGCAGAAATTCTTTTGATTTTATGATTACTAAGACCAAATAGGATCAAGGTTTCATAAATTCAGATGGATTTGGGACTGCAGGTATTCAGGTCAAGGTTGCAAGTAACATAATCATAGAAGGACATGTGTTATTAAGGATTTGTGGGTGCAGTGATAATGGGCGGAGATTGATCAACAGAGAAATTCGTTGGTACGAATTTGGGCAACGGATTTGGATTATGAAAGTTGCAAGAGAGAAAGATTCAAGTTTTTCAGACTTTGATAGATGATTGATCGCATAGGTGTGCAGATCATGTGTAAGCATAGGCAATAGGCATACGGGGTACGTGTAGCAGATGTGCAGATTTCGTGCAGAATTAGTGCAATGCACATGCAGATTTCGTGCAGCGCACGTACAGATTTTTTGCAAGTGCAGATTTTGTGCAGAAGACATGCAGAGAGCGTGCAGAAGAGTACAAAATTTATGCAGCACGCGTATGGGGTATGCAAAAGTTGCTAGATGTGCAGGAGAACTCAAAGATGGAACAGATACTTGATTGGCCATTAAGCAGCTAGGAGGAAGGTTGTGTGGTCGCCTTCAGCTGTGAGATGTGGAGAATTGCTGTGGTAGCTAACTTGGTAGCTCATGAGGCAGATGATGTTGTACACCACATACAATATGTTTCGCATGGGTTGTTACCTGGAATGCGAGGATGGCGGGGGCCGAGATCGCCATGGTGGGAGAAATTTCGCCAGGAACGGTATGTTGGTAGAAAGTTGTGAGAAGGCTAGCGCTAGCGAGAGAGAGACAACATGGCCAACATGAGCGTTATCCAGAATCAGTTGCAGATAGGTTGCCTTGGTACACAGAAAGACCAAGACTGTGAAGGCACGCGATCGCATAGGGTTCGTGGATAAAAACAAGGAACAGACGAGCGGAGATAATTGCATGGGGTATCACTTTAGGAAGTGAAGACTCAGAGCAAGAGAAGTTTCTGGCAGTTATGTTGAAGACCTACGCTTCGCTTCAACTCGTTTGTGTGGGCTTTGTGGAGCCTAGTGATGAGACTTTTGCAAAAGTCGAATGTAGAAAAATATTTGGTGGATCATTCTCAGGTGGGAGTTTGATGGAGTTTGTCACAATGGTGGTTTGTGTCTCCAGGTGGGAGATTGTTGGGAATGGAAATAAAACAGAGAAGAAAGGGTCAAAGCCGCGGAGGAGCAAGAAGAGGTGAAACCGGGACGGAGCAGACGGAGTTCGGCCGAACCTGTTAAAGGCCTCGGCCGAATATCAGTTGGCATGGAACTAAAGTTGGTTTTTTGGAAGTCAACTCCTTTGGGCCATGGTAATTTGCTGCATGCGTGGAGTATGGGATGGAAAAAGAATTGTTTCCTAAGTGTTTTAGGTGTCCTTATTAATTAAGGAATTATACTCCTTCTGTCTCAGGGACTTCGAGTAAATTAGGTTTTGATCAGGATTAGGTTTTGGTATTCCTATAAATATATTGTGATAGCCACCATAATATTTGGTACACTAAAAAATAGCCAGAGAGAATCTGTGAGTCACAAAGAGAGCCATGTGAGTGCTAGCCCTTGGGGGTTCCCTTAGGGGCATTCCATGGATGGATTGAAGCATGTCTAGGGTTTTTGTGTGATGGGAGTGTTTACATAGAGAGGTTATCTCTTTGCTATATAGAGCGGTAAGCTTTATTGTAAACAGACACAGATTATGATAATAGTGAAATATCCTGGCTTGGCAGTGTTGGTAGTGGTGCCCTAGGCACGTTTGATAAACGTTGTAATTGTTATCATTTATTTTATATCAATAAAGAGATGTTTTGATTATTATTGTTGTTCATGTTTACTTATAATAATCTCCGTCCCTAGTACTTGTTGAAGCACTAGTATAAAGGCTAAATGATCATGGGATGATCATGTTAGATTTATGGGTACTTGTTTGGAACAAGGTACTGGACATGACCCGCTGTATGAGATTTATGTCATGGTCCATGTCGTACATATATCTCATATTAGTTATGTCATTTTAATCCTTAGAATAATAAGCTAAATGGATTTGTCCCTTCACGGAGAGATGTCAAGCTTGGGCCTCTCGTAGGAATGATGTTAATGAAATGTTCGGCCGGACTCAAATGAATTGATTGGATCAATGTCACTTGGATTATCAACATATTCGGAATCGAGAAAGTATTGAACAAAACAAGTTGACTCTTTGACCATGACTTGTGTTCAATGACATCGTGGACAAAGGGATTGTGACATATTCTAAAGGAATGCGAACTTGTATCTAGTTATACTATTTGGGTAGGTATGACGGTTTGCTAGAACCTAATCATATTTTATGGTTTCATGCTTGAACCCATTGCCAACTTAGTATAATCCTAGAGGGTCACACACAATAGAACGAATCTTTAAAAGGACTATATTTGAATTTTGGAAATTCTGGACATTCTGAGGAAGTGGGCGACCGCACAGTATGGACTGGGCGGCCGCACACTTAGCCCATTTTTGTACCAGTTTTGTTTCAGATAGTTGTGCGACCGCACAGAGTCTTTTGGGCGGCCGCACAGTACTGTCGGGTGGTAGATTCCTAATTTGATTAGGAAACGAATTTTGGACGGATTTTGACACAAGTTTCCTATTTGGAATAGGTCATACTTGTGTATAAAAGACCAAATTCGGCCAGCACTCAAGGCCAATGATTTTGTGAGTCTCAAAGAGTTTGAGAGAGGGTTTATTTTGTTCTAAGACATTCTTGGTTGAAGAACAAAATAATACACAAAATAAATTCCATATAGTTCTTTTGATTGTGGAAAAGTGTTTCACAATTTGGTCTAGCAACCAAGATCAAAGAAGCTCCTTTGATATTCATTCGAAGTGTGGATACCGCTAGAGGGTGAAAATCATCATCTTCAAAGTTCGTGTTCAAGCTTTGATCGTGATCAAATCTTCAAACCTCCACCAAAGACCAAGAGAATTTGATAGCCATCAAGGGTTAGTTCATTCCTTTATTCTTATGTTGTATTTGATTTAATCATATGAATGGATCCATGGCTTTGGGTTTCAAAATTTTAAATGCTAAATTCCGCTGCGCATGTGTGATCGAAACCCAACAGTGGTATCAGAGCCCCGTTCATGTTGATTGTTTCAATGCCTTGATCGTGTTATGTGTATATAAATTGTTTATGTGCCTTTGCATGATATGAATATTGGAATATGTGATGTTTATGTGTTATGTGATTTTATGTGGTTTATTGTTTTGCAACTTTAATCGCACGATTCAATCGCAATAAATAAATTATGGTGGATTCAGAATTGTTGATTATTAATTTTTGATTGGATCAAAGTTTTAATAATCGGGGAAAAACGATTTTGAGACAAAATTTTCGAACTTTGAAAATTCTGCACATTCTGATGGCACTGGGCGACCGCACAAAATGCCTTGGGCGGCCGCACAGTTTTGGGCGACCGCACAATGGTTTTGGGCGGCCGCACAAGGGGATCAGAAGGTCTGATTTTGGTTGAAAAACAGAATCTGGAATTTTTCAAAAAATTCAACAAAACCATTAACAGAACCAGTCCAGACTTGCTGATCTGGAATGGGTTTTGGGTAGTTGGTTTGTGTGTGGATTTTGGGGTTTGATTTTCCTATTTGTTTTAGTCTTGTGATTCCTAGATTGGTTCAAGTTTTGGATGGCTAATCTGCGTTCATCGAGATTGTGTTTCCCAAAATTGATCGCAATCAAAGTTTCAAAGATAAAACGAAGTTAGAATTATGAAGAGTTCATAATTGCTAAAATTGAGAAACAAAGTTCTTGATTCGAAGTTTGGAGATCCATGTGGAATTGTGAATGCAATTGGCCTACGTTCATCGAGACCATCTATTGCTTAGTTTCGGCCACATGGACTACTTTCTTGGTTTCTTGAATTAGTGCGGGATTGTGGTTGCCTAATGGCTTAGTTCGACCGCACTTCTTGTTGTCTTGATTTGGAGATAATGACCAAAGTTGAAATAGTCTCATCCTCATAATTATAGAGAAACTAATGACACATAAATACCATGTTTAAATTAATGGGGATTAATTTAGTGGCTAAACTTGATGTGTAACATGTTTATATTATGTGCTCATAAATGTGTTATATGCTATATGTGATGAACCTTCAAAGAAAGTTTTAAGTCCTTTATTGCCATGCCATGATTAAAACACATGTTAGTACATAAGTGACTCTAATGTAGATTCGCCCTAGCGAGATGCATTAAATTTATTTATGTATGAGCAAGATAGATAATGTGGGCACGCCCTAGCGGGACACATTAACTATGCGTTTAAAATGGTTAGACTTAATTGGGCGTCAAAACAGTTTTGGGCCTAGGCAAAGATGAGGTTTAACATGCTTTTTGAAATTGGATTTCTTAAAGAATCTCATAAAAGGAACTAAGAGTCATATGAGATATGATTGACAAGAGTTGTCTACCTAATTAATTTGATTTTGTGTAATCCGCCTTAACGACTTGAAATTAAATTAAAGTTGGATCTTAACCCATTTAAATTATATTATACATTGGATGTATATGAAAGTTATATAATTTAGTAGGAGTATTTTGTTTGAAAAATACATTATTTATCTCTTTAATGAAAATCGGTACTTATTAAATTTTGGAAATTTTTGCATATTTGTAGATAATGACTAATAACACTCAATCAATATCGTTGCGATCGATCCTTGAGAAGGATAAGCTCGAAGAGAATGGTACAAAATTTATGGATTGGATCCGTAGCATAAGAATTGTTCTTAGGCAAGAAGATAAGTTGTACATTCTCGATGGGCCTCTCCCCGCTGAACCACCGCCTACTGCCCCTAGGGTAGAAAGAGACAATTACAAGAAACATCGTAATGATTCTAGAGATGTAAGTTGTCTCATGCTTGCCGCTATGTGTTCAAAACTCCAACAAAGTTTGGAACATTTGGAAGCCTATGAGATAGGCGTGGAGTTGAGAACTATGTTTCAAGAGCAAGCTAGGCAAGAGAGGTACAAGACCATTGTTACATTCACTACTTGTAAAATGAATGAAGGGCAGCAAGTGAGTCCTCACTTTCTTAAAATGAAAGGTTATGTAGAGCATCTTGAGAAACTTGGCTATCCAATCCCATTGGAGCTAGCCACGGATCTCATTCTTAATTCATTGCCTAAAAGTTATAATCAGTTTGTAATGAATTATAACATGTATGGAATGGATAAGAATCTCTCTGAGTTGCATGGGATGCTCAAAACTGCAGAGATGAAATTGTGGAGAAATGTTCTCCCGTGCTCTTGATTCACGATGGAAGAAGCCTGGTGCCAAAGGCAAGGGTAAGGCAAAAGTTGTCAAACCCAAGATAAGCAAGGCAAAGGTTGCCAAGGCTTCTGAGGCAAAACCCGATACACAAAAGGATGCAATTTGTTTCCATTGTCAAGAAATTGGTGATTGGAAACGTAATTGCAAGGCTTTCTTGGAAGAGCAAAAGAAGAAGAAGAGCAGCAAGGCTGCGTCGACTTCAGGTATCTATATGATAGATATTCTCATTTCTACCACTGATTCTTGGGTATTGGATACCGGATATGGTTCTCACATTTGTCTAAATGTGCAGGGACTAAAGAATAGGAGACTGCTTAAAGAAGGTGAAGTAGATCTACGCGTGGGGAATGGAGCAAGAGTTGCTGCATTAGCCGTAGGGACTTATGAAGTCACTTTACCTTCCGGATTAATTCTTGTTTTGAACAATTGTTATTATATTCCGGATTTAAGCAGAAATATTATTTCAATTTCTTGTTTGGATAATGAAGGTTTTAAGTTTCTTATTGAGAATAAGAAATTTTCTATTTATTTAAATGATGTGCTTTATGGTATTGCTAATTCATTTAATGGCCTTTATATCTTGGATGTCAAGAATGAAAATAATGTCTATCATGTAAATAAGAAATCTAAACCTAATGATGTAAATCATACTTATTTGTGGCATTGCCGTCTTGGTCATATTAATGAGAAGCGTATCTCAAAACTCCATGGGGACGGACTTTTGGGTTCATGTGACTTAGAGTCATATGATACTTGTGAGTCGTGTCTTCTTGGAAAAATGACTAAGACACCTTTTACCAAGTTGGGTGAAAGGGCAAGCGACTTATTGGGGTTGATACATTCCGATGTATGCGGACCATTAAGTAGCAATGCTAGGGGAGGATTTCAATACTTCATAACCTTCACTGATGATTATAGTAGATTTGGGTATGTTTACCTAATGAACATAAAAGTGAAGCATTTGAGATATTTAGATTATTTCAAAATGAAGTAGAAAAACAACTTGGCAAAAGTATAAAGGCACTTCGATCAGATCGAGGTGGTGAATACTTAAGTCAAGAATTTGATGATCATCTAAAGAATTGTGGAATAGTTTCACAATTGACTCCGCCCGGAACACCACAATGGAATGGTGTGTCTGAGAGGAGAAATCGGACTTTGTTAGACATGGTTCGATCAATGATGAGTCAAGTTGATCTTCCAATATCCTTTTGGGGTTACGCCCTAGAAACCGCTGCTTTCACACTAAATCAAGTTCCAACTAAATCGGTTCCAAAGACTCCATATGAGATGTGGAGTGGAAAGAAACCTAGTTTATCTTTCATGAGGATTTGGGGTTGCGAAGTTTATGTCAAGAGACTTATCTCTGACAAACTAGCACACAAATCTGATAAATGTATTTTCGTGGGATATCCTAAGGAAACTAAAGGATATTACTTTTACAACCGAGAGGACAACAAAGTGTTTGTTGCCCGAACTGGTGTCTTTCTAGAGAAAGAGTTTCTCTCCAAAGAAATCAGTGGGAGTAAAATAAATCTTGAAGAAATTCGAGACCCAGAAAATAACATTGAACCAATAGTGGAACAAGAACAAGAACCACAAGGAGTTGTGGAACCTGTTCAAAATACACAAGCATCTCGCAGATCTAGTAGGTTACGATCCGAGCCCGAGAGATATGGATTTCTCGTAACGGATAATAATGAGGTAGAAATCATTGAGAATGATGAACCGTCAACCTACCAAGAGGCGATGTCTTCTCCTGATTCGGATAAGTGGCTTGGAGCCATGGAATCCGAATTGCAATCCATGCAAGACAATCAAGTTTGGAATTTGATTGATGCGCCCGAAGGTGTAAAAACCATAGGATGCAAATGGGTCTTCAAGAAGAAGACTGACATGGATGGGAAGGTGCATACTTACAAAGCTAGGCTTGTAGAGAAGGGTTATAGGCAAGTTCATGGTATTGACTATGATGAGACCTTTTCACCCGTATCAATGATCAAGTCTATAAGAATTTTGCTTGCCATTGCCGCATATCATGACTATGAAATATGGCAGATGGACGTCAAAACCGCTTTCCTGAATGGAAAACTCCAAGAGGATGTGTATATGACACAACAGAAGGTTTTGAACAAGATTCTAAGGTATGCAAATTGCAAAGATCCATTTATGGATTGAAGCAAGCTTCAAGGAGTTGGAATCTCCGTTTGATGAATCAGTCAAAGAGTTTGGTTTCATCAAGAACGAAGATGAGCCTTGTGTATACAAGAAGATTAGTGGGAGCATAATGCTATTCCTTATTTTATACGTGGATGACATATTGCTCATTGGAAACGACATTCCTACACTTCAGTCCGTGAAGACTTGGTTAGGAAAGTGCTTCGCAATGAAAGATATGGGTGAAGCCGCATGTATACTTGGCATTAAGATCTATAGAGATAGATCAAGGAGGCTACTTGGTTTAAGCCAAAGTACATACATTGACAAGGTCATTAGAATGATGTTCCATATGCTTCGGCAATTGGGTGAGATCAAGAACGAAGAGAGGCACCTTGCCCGTGTTACATGGAGTTTCTCTAAGCAAGACTCAATGTCCTAAGACAAAAGATGAGCGTGAGAAATGAATGATGTTCCATATGCTTCGGCAATTGGGTCCATCATGTATGCCATGATTTGTACTAGGCCGGATGTGTCTTATACTTTGAGCATGACAAGTAGATACCAATCCGACCCTGGCGAAAATCACTGGATAGCTGTAAAAGCGATTCTTAAGTACTGAGAAGGACTAAAGACTCGTTTTTGGTCTATGGAGGAATGGAAGATGATCTCGTTGTAAATGCTTACACGGATGCAAGCTTCCAAACTGACAAAAATGATAGCCGATCGCAATCGGGTTTTGTGTTTATGTTAAATGGTGGAGCTGTAAGCTGGAAGAGTTCCAAGCAAAGTACAACCACTGATTCTACAACAGAAGCTGAGTATATTGCTGCATCGGATGCTGCAAAGGAAGCTGTTTGGATTAAGAAGTTCATAACTGAACTTGAAGTGGTTCCTAGTATTGCTAGTCCATAGACCTCTATTGCGACAATAATGGTTCTATTGCTCAAGCAAAGGAACAAGAGCACATCAGAAATCCAAACACATACTTAGGCGTTTTCATATCATTCGAGAGATCGTTGATAGGGGAGACGTAAATATATGCAGAGTACCTACTGATGACAATGTTGCGGACCCGCTAACAAAGGGACTTCCACAAGCTAAACATGATGGTCATGTTAGGTCCATGGGTATTAGATACATGGGAGATTGGGCCTAGGGCAAGTGGGAGATTGTTGGTAGTGGTGCCCTAGGCACGTTTGATAAACGTTGTAATTGTTATCATTTATTTCATATCAATAAAGAGATGTTTTGATTATTATTGTTGTTCTGTTTACTTATAATAATCTCCGTCCCTAGTACTTGTTGAAGCACTAGTATAAAGGCTAAATGATCATAGGATGATCATGTTAGATTTTGGGTAATTGTTTGGAACAAGGTACTGGACATGACCCGCTGTATGAGATTTATGTCATGGTCCATGTCGTACATATATCTCATATTAGTTATGTCATTTGAATCCTTAGACATG
>JAOWBW010000075.1:553566-685420 GCA_026119855.1 Campanula takesimana | reverse complement strand
CCCCACTAATTCTCTCTCTTCCTCTCTACCTTTCATTCTTAATATAATATTATATTCTTAATTTCCTAACTTCAAAGTAAATATTTCAACTTTTCTGGAACGGAAGGAGTATATGTTTACTCAACATTTAGTTTTACATGTATACTGTTTAAAGATACTAAAAATGACAAAAAATTTACTAAAAAATATTTAGGGACAATTGTTTTTTAAAAAAGACATTCATTATGGTTTTTTTTTTAAACGAATACTCTCTATGTCCCGTAACAATATGCACATACTTCACTTTGGCGTCCCATTGGTAAGTCACACTTTTTTTTTCTTTATATATTTCTTTATTCAATGGGACCTACTTCATATTCACAACAACTATCAACTACTATTCTCTACTTCAATTTTTCTCTTTTATATTACTTTTTTACACTCACAACAACAACCCACTATTATTTATATTTTAATTTTTGTGTACACCCCATTTTATACATATAGTTATAAGACAGAGGGAATATTCATATATGAAGAAACAGTAAAAAAAAATTATTTTCAAATTTTGATTTCTTTAAATTCTTAAATAATATCATTATTGTTGGTCCCAGAGGGCAACAAGGGTATAAAACCGCTAGAGGGGGAGTGAATAGCGGTCCAAACTTTTTGAAAATACCCTTGAAAATCAACCTAGTACTTGTCAGTTTGGTCAACTGCGGTTCAATGCACTAGAACCGAACTGATAAAATGCACATCAGAGTTTTGCGGCTTGGCTAAGAGGATACTTAAAGAGTTGGGCAGTTTGACTCGGGTTGAAAATACTATGATGCAACCGATAATCTCAACTTAAAGATCAAAGAAAAACACAATTCACTTTTCAAGTCATTTCGTAAATGGATTAAGTTATAGGTCACAAACAGAAAAGTAAATAACAAGACGGAAAATAAAGATCAAACACACAATTTGAAGATGTTCGTTCTTGAATGAACTACGTCCTCTACCTAGATTGTTAGTCTAGGATTTTCTAATAGCTAATAGACTTGTATTAATTTAGAGGAGGTTTTACAAGATGAATCTAAATTCTAAACAATCAATCTAACCTATAAAGCTATTATAACAACCGGTGTTTTCGAAGTATATAATCTATGTGATCATATAAATCGGGTGTGTGTGGGGAAAGGAATAAAATTCTCTAATGATCTATGTGATTGATGAGCAAATGAAAACTTTTTGTGTAAAGGCTGAGTATGGAAGGTTGTTAGGCTGAAAGCTTGATGAAGAATTCTAGGTTTGCTAAGGAGATCTGTAAAGGTTTGAATTTATGGGTTTAAATCTTCAAAGAAAACTTGAACACTTGGGAATAAATCTCTTGAAGCTCAACAACCTTCATTGTTGAAGAATGAATGCTATTTATAGGCAGTGCACCCTTGTGACCGTTGGACAAAGATTTGAATTAAATCTGAGGGTACAATTGCTGTCGAAATCCCATTGGTTGAGCTGTCATTTTCGTCATTGGTTTTGTCTTGTAGCCCTAAGTAGTTGTAGCACCACTGCCTGACATCTGTCATTTGTTGCAGAGAAAGGACTAACGGTAAACAATTTGAATTGATGGACAAACCGACATTCCTTGCAGAAACCCCAAGTTAACTTGAAGTTATTATGTCAAGTCATAAGACATTCCTTTACTGTTAAAAAGAGAATGTTTGTCTAAGGAATAAATGACATCTCTTGAATTCTTCAATAACTGCTCTGCGGTTCCACCAGGCATAGGAGCGGTTCCAAGGATGAACTTGATGTGCGGTTTCTTGAAGTACAGGGTGATTACGGTTCCATCAAGTTTGCATCTCAGGTTCCATAAGACTTGAAGAACGGTTTCATCAAAACTGTAGCATGCTGTTTTGATGAAAACTAATTGGCTCCATGATGGCGGTTCAAAGATAGCACAAGTGCAGTTTTAAGAGCTAAACCGCTACGGTTAAACTGAACTATACTCAGCCTAGACAAAAAAAAAATCTAGAAATGGACTTATCTAAAAATTGAAGTATAACTTCATTACATGCGGTCCTAAAGTCCATAAAAAGACACGTGGCATGGATCAATCAAATCAAGTGGGTGTACCAACAATGAATCCTAACAATCTTCCCTTATTTGATTGATGCCATTACTACACTATGATAAATCAAAACATTGTACTTGGTAATAACATGTCCGAATGAAATATTCATGAAACTGCATGTCCCAAATCAATGCACACACTATGCTAAATCGTAGATTTCTAATCTATCAAAAATAAAGGAAATAAAGAACAGATAGAATAGATAGACATTCAGATGCATATAAAATGATATGATTTTAAAATTCAGACATGCATGTTTAAACTGAATATTTAAAACAAGATGCACTTAAAAAATATTTTTCATGATGAATAAAGTGCATGAGTTTTGAAAAATGTAAGCATTGTTCCACAAACAAGCAGTTTGAATAAACAAAGTTTTGGAATCAGAATGCCATCCAATCATTCTTATTATAATTCTTTTCATAAGATTGGGGAATTACAAAAAGAATTATAAGAAAATAGCAAAACTTAATCAAGTCTTAAAAAAGACTAAGTAAAGCAAACTAGTCTACTTGATCAGCAGCGGCAGGATCCCTTTCTTTTGTAGCATCCTCTGCAATGTGGTCCTGTGCGGTTTCAGCATCTTCAGCAGCATTTCTTGAACCGGATGCATATGCTGTTTGAAATACGAAGTCTGCAGCTTGAAGCCAAACTTCATTCAATACTTGCAGTTCGCTTAACAATGTTGCCGGTTCTGTGCAAAATGAGCTCTGCACTGTCAAGGGAGTGATTTGATAGAATATCAAGTTTATTCTTCAATATGCTCATCCTTTCATCAACGGATTGAAACTTTAAAGAGCAAAGATCATTTTTGGTTCTGGCAAGATCTTAAAGGGCCAGTTGATTCTCCAAAATGATATTCAGCTTCTCATCCAGCTGCTGTTGTCTAGATCTATCATTAAATTTACCATTCACTCTCTCCCCCTTAATGGCATCAAGATAAGATTGGATTGTAAGGAGGTGAGAGTCAAACCCAGATGTTGAAGTCTGCTGATGAAACTGTATATTCCTAACCACATTTATCAAATCAGCGGTTGTGGCCCGAAGGGACAGAATTGGATAGGATGGAACTGAGGAAGGAGGTTCATCAGAAGGTGTATAATTAGGCATAGGCTCATCATCATCAGAGATGGAGATGGCATCATCGGTTTTAAGGGTAGGAGAAGAAGGCATTTTAGCTTTTCCTTTCAAGAGAGTATGTGCATCTTCTAAAGAACTAAGAGCGGTTTCAAACTCAACTGGGTCAAACTGCACAGAATGGGGAATTGGAACAATAGAAGTTTGAACAGGAGGAGGAGGAAGAGGACACAAAGTCCTAAACTGATCAATAGATATGAAAATGGAAGGAGAAGGAGCAAGGAACAGTCTATAAAGAGTAGGAATAAATTGATAATTAAACCTAAGGAAGAATTGAGAAGCAAGGGTTGGGTCATTCATGACCTGATAAGCAAGTTCTGCTATTATCTGATTTGCAGCAGCAAGAATGATCTGATCAGCAATGGCTTCCATTTCATCGTCTGGATAAATGGCATAAGGATTTGGACGGCCAGCCTTGAGATATCTATCTTCGGCTTTGGCAGCGGCATGAGCCATGGCTCGAGCACGTCTTTCCCTTGAATTTGAAATCTTGAACCGCTTAAGGTAAGAGGCTAGTTCTGCGGCACTCTTCCCTTTCTTTGACTTTGGATTGATTGATGAAATCGACGGTTGAGCAGATGGTAGAACTGGAGAAGGGGTTCCTTCAGACGATGAATCAAAGTCCAGTTTCCTTTTAAGAGAAGGTGGAGCGGTTTCAACCAAGTACGGTTCAATCTCAGATAAAATTCCAGTGGCTTATTCATGCAACTGCTTCGAAAAACTCCTTTCAACAGGTGAGTGATCCTTTTTACCGAAGGCATTGCTAAAATCAGTGTCTCCAGGTAGCCTTGTCTACCAGTGGACCTCGAAGTCACTTTTCTTTATCAATCTCCTCCTTTTACTTAATGGTTAAACCTCAAGATTTTCTTCTTCTTGCTCAGGTTCACCTATTGACGCCTCAGACACCTCGGTCTGCTCAGGTAAATCTGCAGCCTCAAACACTTCGGTATGCTCAGGCTGAACCGCAGCCTCAGACACTTCGGTCTACTCAGGCTCAGTTTTATCCATTGGTTTCAGATTGGGAAAGGCTTTATAAATTTCAACCAACTGTTCTTCAGTGAATTGAAATGAAGGCAGTTTAGAAGGTGAAGGTTTGGGAGGAGATGAAGGCTTTACACAACGCGCACTCGACCTTGTGCACGTTCCATAAACCCTTTAAACCCGGGATGGATGCCACGATGCAGCTTGATTGGTGCTCTTGTGCCCTTCTCGCGTGCACGGGTCCATTCCACCTCCCCTTCCGAGCCGAGTCAACCACACTTGTCCGTGACACACAAATACCGTGACCATGGTTGGTTTTTGGTTTAGCTCACGTCATCACATACCTAATACATGTCTAAACGCTAATTATGGCCAAGTTAACGCCTGAGTCACGACTCCTTATGAAAGCAAGTGTGACCAAGGTCATCTTTGACCCGGTCCTTGACTTATGCATTAATTCCAACCATGATTAACCGAAGTCATATATTAAGGATAGGTTGACACCGAGTTATTAAGCTCTAATGCTTAACCCATCCTAATCATCTTTAAGCCCGAGTCTAAGGTCCGAGATCCCTCATTAAAATGAGGTCATGCCGGAATTTTGTTGAAGCGTTAAGTCAATCTTAACCTTGACCGGGGCTTAATTATGATAAGAATGGCCCATGCATTGGAATTTTGTGACACACTAGACCCTAGGTTTGGTTCTTTTGGTCGGTGGAAGCCGCGTGCTCTATAAGACCCTCACCCGGGATGGTCCGTTTTTGGGGGTATGCAATACAGGTAAAAAACGAGGGGCTTATAGGCGTAGTGATGGCCTCCACTGATCCAGGGTTTAGAGTAGTTGCGAAAAAGAAGAGAAATCTTTTCCAACCATTTAGGAATAAAAATGCGTTTTAAGTAAACTTGAACAGATAATTAATTGCACCTTGCATGAATTTTCTCCATTTTTGCATCTCGTCTTTGACACATTACATTCTTTCAAGCGTCATTTCGTTAAATCTTTGGATGGATCCCCGTTATCCTCCAAGATCTCCGTTAAGCCTTAGGATTAGTTTCTTAAGCTCCCGTTAGATTCTTAGGAATAGTCCCCTAGGAACCCGTTAAGTCATTGGATGGATCCCCGTTATCCTCCAAGAAGCCAGTCAAGTCAGTCATATCCTTGGATGGATTCCCGTTATCCTCCAAGACTTTCCGTTTAACCCTAGGCCATAGTCTCCTAGGTCCCCGTTGAGATCTCCGTTTAACCCTAGGCCATAGTCCCCTAGGTGCCTGTTGAGATTTCCGTTTAACCCTAGGCCATAGTCCCCTAGGTCCCCGTTGAGATTCCCGTTAAATCTCTAGGAATAGTTCCTTAGGAATGTCAGTTAATTCTTTGGACGGATCCCTGTTATCCTCCAAGAAGTCAGTCAAACCTTTGGATGGATCCCCGTTATCCTCCAAGCCTTCCGTTTAACCCTAGGCCATAGTCCCCTAGATCCCATTGAGATCTCCGTTTAACCCTAGGCCATAGTCCCCTAGGTCCCCGTTGAGATTTCCCTTTAACCCTAGGCCATAGTCCCCTAGGTCCCCGTTGAGATTCCCGTTAAATCCCTAGGAATAGTCCCCTAGGAATGTCAGTCAATTCCTTGGATGGATCCCTGTTATCCTCCAAGAAGTCAGTCAAGTCTTTGGATGGATCACCGTTATCCTCCAAGAAGTCAGTCAAGTCTTTGGATGTATCCCCGTTATCCTCCAAGAAGCCAGTCAAGTCTTTGGATGGATCCCCGTTATCCTCCAAGAAGCCAGTCAAGTCCTTGGATGGATCCCTATTGTCCTCCAAGAAGTCAGTCAAGTCCCTGGATGGATCCCCGTTATCCTCTAAGAAGCCAGTCGAATCTTTGGATGGATCCCTGTTATCCTTCAAGATCTCGTTAAGCCTTAGGATTAGTTCCTCAAGATCCCGTTGAGATTACCGTTAAGTCCCTAGGAATAGTCCCCTAGGAAGTCCAATCAAGTCCTTGGATGGATCCCCGTTATCCTTCAAGATCTCCGTTAAGCCCCTAGGATTAGTCCCCTAGGAAGTCAATCAAACCCTTGGATGGATCCTCGTTATCCTCCAAAAAGTCAGTCAAGCCTTTGGACGGATCCTCGTTATCCTCCAAAAAGTCAACCAAGCCTTTGGATGGATCCCCGTTATCCTCCAAGAAGCCAGTCAAGTCCTTTGGACGGATCCTCGTTATCCCCCAAAAAGTCAGCCAAGCCTTTGGACGAGTCCCCGTTATCCTCCAAGAAGCCAGTAAAGTCCTTGGATGGATCCCCGTTATCCTCTAAGAATTCAGTCGATCCCTTGGATGGATTCCCGTTATCCTCCAAAGTGTCCGTTAAAAGTAAGTTCCAAAAAATAATATATATAAGAAAGGAAATAAAAGTTCTTAGGGTGACTCTTTGCCTTCTTCCTTGAGCCGTCATGTGATGACCAATTTTTGCGCCCCGCGTGGTATCTCGTTCCCGTTAGTGTCATCACGTGACCATTTCCCCCTTCGAGTCTAGGCGTCATGGCACCACATGGTAATACGCCTTGGTCAAGCATTGACCTCCTCGATTTGCACCGCCAATATGGTGACCATTTCAATTGACCCGATCGCCCTTGTGACTCAGACTAGTATGAGTACCATTTAGCCTCAAACTAGTAATGCTTTGTCCCATGTCATCCAGACTAAAAGGTCCGTTTGAAGTGAGTTGACTGAGGTCATGTTTGTCTTAGAATTCTAAACTCATTCGAACTACGGTGACCTGAGACTCTCATCGCGTGGGACCCCCTCCCTCGTGGTGAGGGGAATGTAGGCAACTTCAGCCCGGTCAATCTTTATTTAAAAAAAATGGAGATCAAGTTTTCTTAAAATAAAAGATCATGTTTTTCTTAAAAAGGCTAATCCGCTAATGAAGCATTCTTCTCAAATCATGGTTATAATTTCACCTTGGGGTTTAATGTGCTAAAGTCCTTAGCGGTTCTGTCCATTGGAAACATTGACCAAGGAACATCAAAATTGGCGTCCGAGACAACCGTCCACATGAACAACAAGATCAAAAGATTGAAACCCTGTCTACAAGGTGAGGCCCGTGTTTCAAAAGCCCAAATGCGGCTACATCAAATGGAGATCCGTACCTTCGTCGAGTGCCACGCACGAAGGCTACGCACCTTGAAAGGAAATCACCAAAAGGAGATGGCCAGAGAAAACTCCCAACTCATGAGTAGATGAATCCGGAAATTGCAATGCCGAGCCAAATAGAGACCTCGCGACATATTTCCCGACAACACGGAACCCGAGTTCCCCGTGGAAGACATGGAATATGCCACCGACAACCCCTCCAACAATTGAGGAAGAAAATGGATCATCGTGCTTCATGGGAGCCCATCCCTAAAAAAAAATAAAAATATAAAAAATGAGTCTTCCAGCCTCATAGGATCTAGACTTTCACCAAAGTCCGTCCCGGACTGTGTCTTTTTATTTTTACAAAGATCCGCACTTGGACATGTATGTACAAAGTTATCTAAATAAAAGAGTCATTTTTCATTCTTTTCTCTCCAGACTTTGAGACATTATTTTGCAATATACATTTACTCTTGAAATTGCCTTGCTTGTTATTATCAATTGATTGCTACGTCCCTAAAATGATGAATTGACTTCTAAGCATACTAGTCAATGACGACTCATTAAGGACGAATAGACCTAACACAAATGAAAAATGTTAAATGCAAACAATTAATCTTGATGTGAATAAATGTTGTGATCAATTGGCATGAAGAAACCGTTAATGGCAAGCCTTCCCCGATAAACATTCCCCGATACACCCTTCCGATACAAATTCTCGATGCACATCAAAGGCATCCCAAGACAATGAAAAGGAAAGGATGTTGTTGCTCAACCACCAAGATTCGACCGTGATCGCGCATGCGCAACCAAGCAAAGGACTTCCTGGAGCTCCAAAGTCAAAGCGAGAAGTGACAGACATTCCACCAAGGGGCTACAAATGAGCCAATGTCCAAGATAGCAAGTTGGGGCTAATGTTTCACCTCTCCTTCAAAAAAAAAAAGAAGAGAGAGAGGAAATGAATATATGTGAAGAGAAAGTCCACCTCAAAAGGGCTCATTCATCTAAAAAAGGGTTCACCCCAAAAGGTCCATCCCGAGGAGTTCACCGCAAAGCAAAGCGATCTACATCAGCAAAGCAACAACATCCTTCAAAAAGACACCAACCCCAGCAAAAGACGGCGCAAAGGCCGAACTACGGCGACCTGAGCTCCTCAAACTGAGGGGAACGTAGGAA
Organism: Campanula takesimana; assembly: GCA_026119855.1. Lineage (NCBI taxonomy): Eukaryota > Viridiplantae > Streptophyta > Magnoliopsida > Asterales > Campanulaceae > Campanula > Campanula takesimana. Next base: position 676,897 of record JAOWBW010000075.1, on the reverse strand, counting down.
ACCTTCTTGTCCGGTCACAACATGAAACAAAACCATCAAACTGTGATCCTTTCAAAATGACCAAGTTTTCTCCCATCGGTCCCATCAATGACCAATGTCCCAGAAACACATTCTCCTCCCGATCTTGCCATTGATCGAATCTTAATCTTAATCGATCAAAACATTTATACATGTTAAGGCTAATTGCTTGCTATAATCTTGACTTAATAATAAACATGGTCCATTCAAGCAATCATTTGATGATATTAACTAAGGCAAATTTCAAATGTCTCAACAAGTCTTCTTTTCTCCATCTTAGGAAAGAGCTAAACACTTATATTCTGTCAAGCAAGGGCCTCCTCCCATTTCATGATGCATTGCTCAAAGAGCTCACCAACATAAAGGGACTCTCTCCCAAATAAAATTCCCTTGCATGTTTCCTCCAAGAAAAATACTTTAAAGTGCCCGTTCTATTGAGTCGGCTGGATCACTCATAAAAAAAGGAAAAAATAAAAAGGCACAAAAAAAGTAGCCCGCTAGGTTGAAAACCCGTAAGGGCGGCAGGCAAAAAACATGGTGTGCCATAAAAAGACGCAAAAGAGATGCCCGCTAGGTTGAAATCTTGAAAGGGCGGCCTAGGCAAAAGAAAGGGTACGTCATGAAAAGGGATGGGTTCCTAACCTCACTTCAAAGGACAAAAGATGATATTGGGGCTACCCCGACGATAAGGACATGAGGCTACCCCGACATCAACGACGACAAGGACATGGGGCTACTCAAAATCAACGACGACAAGGACATGGGGCTACCCCGACATCAATGACAACAAGGACATGGGGATACCCCAACATCAACGGCAAGAGGGTTCTCTATTCCCGATCACTCGTAAGAAATGGACAAAGCTCCGAAGGACTCTATGCATGACAAACCTCATGATTAAATTAAAATCAAAAATTTGACTAACATTCTTCGTTAAAAGATTTGCCTTTAGAAATAAGCATTTCCAAATTTGACCATTTGGCATCATTTGTCAAAAACAATGTTTCAAGCAAAATGATTTTGATCAAAGAATGATTTTCCAAAATCTTGAACTTTTTCATCCATAAAGGTCGCCCCTAGGCTCTCCCCCGGTGTCAAGAAAGAGTGTCAACCATCCCGTAGAGTTGAGTTGACCAAAGTCAAACCTTGACCCAGAGAGATCATTTTAGGTTAACGCCTTTGTCCCGGCCGTCCTTAGTGCGACATAAGACCAGTTTTCCCGTCAAGTTCCCCAAAGGTGGAGTTGACCCAAGCTAAGCCTTGACTCAGAATAGTCATTATAGGTTGAGGTCCTTGTCCCCGACTGTCCTTAGTGGGACGTAAGACCAGTTTTCTCGTCAAACTCCCCAAAGGTGGAGTTGACCCAAGTAAAACCATGACTCAGAATAGTCATTATAGGTTGAGACCCTTGTCCCCGGCCATCCTTAGTGGGACATAAGACCAGTTTTCCCGTCGAGCTCCCCAAAGGTGGAATTGACCCAAGTCAAACTGTTGATCAAATAGATTCCTAGACACTAGAATTACTTAATCCCAATCATGTCTACACTTAGGATCCCCCAATTTTATTAGAACCTCTTTAGGTACCCTTAGGATTCTTTGTGACCTGCACAGGTGTATTACATCTCTTCAACAAGGCAAACCAGCAAGAGGAAGCAAATCAGCAGACCAATAAACAAGTTGCCGATCAACTTTATTCTCAACATGCAACAAGTTGCCGATCAACTTGCTAATCAAGTTGCCGATCAACTTACTAAAGAAGTTGCCGATCAACTCCATTCTCAACTTGCCGATAAAGAAATACAGTCTGTACTGTCAATCAGGTTACATCGTTCCATCTTAAAGTAAACCTTGCTGATTGTCCCTGTCCTTTCATACTGTTTTATCAAAAAGTAGTTTACCTGCTCTGTAATGATTACTGCGCCGTCTGACACATAGCTACTTTTAGCTATACTCTGTCTCTACTTGCTTTTGCAGGTAACCGGTTGAGACAAAGGGGTTTTACCCATCAGACTTTTTAGGCATGCGTATCTTCGCCATTAATGCCAAGGATACTGCATTAAATGCTCCTCACCTACCCAGCTGGAAATTCAAATATTATCCTTCTTCTACAAGACTCAAGACATTCACTCCTCTTATAAATAGAGGACTTGCTGCATTGAAGAAGGTTGGTGCATTGAAGAGAGTTGATTGTTGAAGCATTGATTGAAGCTCAACATTCCGTCCAGATAATCATTAGACATTAATAGGACATACACTCGTGCACCAACTCATCACTTTGTTAATATTCCCAAGCTAGACTTATATAAGGAATATTGTGATTGAGTTATTCACACACCCACCTGAGTGAGATAAGTTCTTTTGAACTTGCCGCTCAAAAACACTTGGTCAAAAATTTGTTTTACGATTCATTATTTATCTCTAGAATTTAGTCTTTGTATCCGGCAAATCCATGCTTGTAATAGACTAGGGATATTTAATAGTGCTCTTAACCCAAATCCAAGTTCTGACCAAACTTGGTAGAGGACGTAGCAGTATTTACACCGTGAACCTCTCCAAATACTTGTGTCCCCTGTTATTTACATTCTCCCTGCCGGTTGGAACTCCATCACCGGCAGATCGCATTGTTCTTGCTGATTCATCATTATTTCCTTTGACAAATCTCTTGAAACTGCATTGAACTTTTGGAAACAACTTTGGGTAAAACCAAGCTCTCAAAACCTTTTAATACACTGATTTTGTGTGAGTTAAACTAAGTCATATTTTACCCGCTGCGCTTACTGATAATAGTTTGCAAACTGATAAGTGACTTTGCATTTAAAAGTGTTTCTTTGTAAAAGTTTTAAAAAGGCTATTCACCCCCCTCTAGCCTATTTTCCTACCAATTGGGCCTAACAATTGGTATCAGAGCTTGGAATTTTGAAAGAAATTTCCAAGCTTTGCAGCTTGTATTGCCGATACCATGGCAGGAAAAATCATGCAGTCATTTAACATCACTACCATACCGTTGTTAAATGTCAACGAGTTTGGTGTCTGGAAATCTCGTATGATAAAGTATATGAACTCAACCACCTATAGACCTATTCCCTCTACTCCGCTGACACAACATGCTGATCGTGACACTGAACAAGAAACCCATGTTCAGATTGAAGAAACCTTGGTCGAGAAACCAAGAGAGGAATGGACTGAGGACGACAAACTTTCAGCTGCCCTAGATGGAAAAGCATGCCACATTATTTCTTGTGGTTTGGACGACAAGCAATATAAACTCATTGACTTGTGCTCCACGGCTCAAGAATGCTGGAACAAGCTCCTTGCATACTTTGAAGGTGATGACCAGGTAAAGGACAACAGACTCTACGATTGCATTGCTGAGTTTGAATCCTTCAAGAAACAAGATGGTGAATCACTAAGGAGTGCCTACGACAGATTCTGCGAGGTAAGTAATTTATGTGCTTCATTAGGAAAGGTTTATACTATGAAAGACCTGAATATTCGTTTTCTAAGTTCTTTGGGAAATGAGTATCATACCAAGGTCACCACTGTTAGAGAAGTGAGAGACTTGAACAAGACTTCTATTCAGAATCTTGTGTCCAGTCTATTTATGTATGAGAGAGAACTGCAAAAACTTAACGTTCTCGATAAAAATTTCAAAACTTGTCTCTATTAGCTCAGTCACAGATATCCTTCCCTTCAAACAAATTCCCTCTTAAAGATCCCCATCCTATACCCTGCAGTTCCAAAACCCCTGAAACTACCTCAGAACAGCCTATGGAAAAAGACGAATTTTCCGCCTTCGCTAGGAACTACAAAAGGTTTAAAGACTTCAAAAGGATGCAGAAAGGAAGCTACCAGCAACCAAAATCATTCAAACCAACATTTCAAAAACCAGCAAGTTACAACAAACCCTCAACAAGTGCTACCGACGGAAAGAACAACAAAGGTGATCTTGTTTGCTTCAACTGCAGAAAACCTGGTCACTTTGCTTCTAAATGTCCTCAACCAAAATATGAGTATGTGAGGAAATCATTCAACAAGAGACATCCCAAGTCTCGAAGCTTTGTTGCCGATGAAAGCACAGAAAAGGCCTTGCCGGTTTGGTGTGAAACTAACTCAGACGAAGATGCCGATGAAGATGAAGATGCCGATGTAATTTTTGTCGCCCTAGACATGGAAGATGCCGATACATCAACATTATCGACTCCAGTCTACCGAGATCCATCTCCTCCAAGATCTCCAGTCAGAGAAGAAGCTACTGGAAGACCTCAACCACACTTCAAAGAGATTAGTGTCAAAGCAGAGAACCCAAATGGATACAGAGTTCACCAAGTGGGAACCTCTCTCTATGGTCAGTGTAATTCTATTCAATTCACTACCATCAAACCTAAACCCTTACAAATGACTAGAAAATTCTCATTCACTGAGCATCCTAGCATTGCCAAAAGCTTATCTAAACCCATCTCTTCTCTACCTGACTTCTCTCCCAAACCTATTCCCTCTGCCACCAAAATTTTAGCTGACCCCTTTCCTGAAATATCCAAAGCTGAAATGGTAGAGACAATGGATGAACTTTTTATTGATCATGAGAAGCTGAGTAGCGTTCATAAAGTGATGGCTGCTGATTTCAATAGAATTTCTGCAGAGAATGACTTACTTGTGTCTAAACTTAAGGTTCTCAAAGGACATGAGCTTGAGTCTGTTCTTCTAAAGAAAGAAAACCTGGATCTTAAAAGCCAAGTAGCAGTATTGATAGCTCAGATCTTGTGAAAAGAAACAATCATCTCTCAAGGATTGTTGATTTTTACACAAAATCTAGAGTTGCTGTTGAAACAATCCTACAAACCCAAATGTCATATAAGGACCAATCTGGGTTAGGATTTGATTCCAGCAGCAGTAGCTCTACTGAAACTTGTGCGACCGAGAAAAAGGATGAGAAAGTTGAATGTAGTCCTGTTAACTCAGTGCATAAGGATGCTAAGCCAATATACAGTGCTGTGGCAATGAAGTATCCTAAGAACCAGAACAGAATGAATGATAAGCACAAACAAAGATATGTTAAGGTTGCTGATACTGAGTCTGCTGATAACGGTATTCTTGGTGAATACATCAGCAGAGCTAGTACTGCCGGTCTAACCACATCTGCTGCCGATGGACAAGTACCTAAAAAGGTAACTGCCAAAGGTAAACAGAATGGAAAGAAAGGCAACACTAGCACCTTCAAACCTACTAAGTTTGTGTCTGCTCAATTCCCTAGTTCTGCCGATGCACTGACTAAATAGAATGACGTTCTACCGACTCCACAGCCTATCAGTCAAGTGAGATGTTCTAATTGTTCTGATTATGGTCACAAGGCTCATGAATGCCTCTTGTGAAGCACCTATCTGGACCCACTGAGGTTACATCCTCTAGTGGTGGCCAGATGTGGTTGCCAAAGAGGAACTAACCCTCGGACCCAAGAATAAGGGGGACCATAAGCATGCCGTTTTATTTCAGGAATGCTTCATGGCCTCAACTGGTGCAAGCAAGGATTTGTGGATTCTAGATAGTGGCTGTTCAAGACACATGACAGGATTTGCAGATCTACTTGCCGATATCTCAAAAGTATCAGGTCCCCCAGTGGTTTTCGGTGATAATGCCAAAGGAAAAATCATCGGTATTGGTACCATCAAGAGAGGTGCAGTTACTGTTGGTAGTGGTGCCCTAGGCACGTTTAATAAACGTTGTAATTGTTATCATTTATTCATATCAATAAAGAGATGTTTTGATTATTATTATTGTTCATGTTTACTTATAATAATCGCCGTCCCTAGTACTTGTTAAGCACTAGTATAAAGGCTAAATGATCATGCGATGATCATGTTAGATTTATGGGTACTTGTTTGGAACAAGGTACTGGACATGACCCGCTGTATGAGATTTATGTCATGGTCTATGTCGAACATATATCTCATATTAGTTATGTCATTTGAATCCTTAGACATGAAGTTATTATAGTCTTCCACTTGATGAACATTATGTTTGACATATTCAAACGCTACCTTTAACCGGGAAGTTATAAAGGGTATGATTGGCATAATCGGATTCACGTAGGGAAGAATAATAAGCTAAATGGATTTGTCCCTCTTCGGAGAGATGTCAAGCTTGGGCCTCTCGTAGGAATGGTGTTGATGAAATGTTCGGCCGAACTCAAATGAATTGATTGGATCAATGGCATTTGGATTATCAATATATTCGGAATCGAGAAAGTATTGAACAAAAAACAAGTTGACTATTTGACCATGACTTGTGTTCAATGACATCGTGGACAAAGGGATTACGACATATTCTAAAGGAATGCGAACTTGTATCTAGTTATACTATTTGGGTAGGTATGACGGTTTGCTAGAACCTAATCATATCTTATGGTTTCATGTTTGAACCCATTGCCAACTTAGTATAATCCTAGAGGGTCACACACAATAGAACGAATCTTTAAAAAGGACTATATTGGAATTTTGGAAATTCTGGGGAAGTGGGCGACCGCACAATATGGACTGGGCAGCCGCACACTTAGCTTAGTTTTTGTACCAGTTTTGTTTCAGATAGCTGTGCGACCGCACAGAGGTTTTTGGGCGGCCGCACAGTACTGTCGGGTGGCAGATTCCTAATTTGATTAGGAAAAGAATTTTGGACGGATTTTGACACAAGTTTCCTATTTGGAATAGGTCATACTTGTGTATAAAAGACCAAATTCGGCCAGCACTCTAGAATTATGATTTTGTGAGTCTCAAAGAGTTTGAGAAAGGGTTCATTTTGTTCTAAGACATTCTTGGTTGAAGAACAAAATAATACACAAAATAAATTCCATATAGTTCTTTTGATTGTGAAAAAGTGTTTCACAATTTGGTCTAGCAACCAAGATCAAAGAAGCTCCTTTGATATTCGTTCGAAGTGTGGATACCGCTAGAAGGTGAAAATCATCATCTTCAAAGTTCGTGTTCAAGCTTTGTGATCGTGATCAAGTCTTCAAATCTCCACCAAAGACCAAGAGAAAATTTGATAGCCATCAAGGGTTAGTTTATTCCTTTATTCTTGTTATTGTATTTGATTTAATCATATGAACGGATCCATGGCTTTGGGTTTCAAAATTTTAAATGCTAAATTCCGCTGCGCATGTTTGATCGAAACCCAACAGTGGTATCAGAGCCCCGTTCATGTTGATTAATTCAATACTTGGATCATGTTATGTGTATATAAATTGTTTATGTGCCTTGCATGATATGAATATTGGAATATATGATGTTTATGTGTTATGTGATTTTATGTGGTTTATTGTTTTGCAACTTTAATCGCACGATTCAATCGCAATAAATAAATTATGGTGGATTCAGAATTGTTGATTATTAATTTTGATTGGATCAAAGTTTTAATAATCGGGGAAAAACGATTTTGAGACAAAATTTTCAAACTTTGAAAATTCTGCACATTCTGATGGCATTGGGCGACCGCACAAAACTCCTTGGGCGGCCGCACAGTTTTGGGCGACCGCACAAGGGTTTTTGGGTGGCCGCACAAGGGGATCAGAAGGTCTGATTTTGGTTGAAAAACAGAATCTGGAATTGTTTGAAAAATTCAACAAAACCAGTAACAGAACCAGTCCAGACTTGCTGATCTGGAATGGGTTTTGGGTAGTTGGTTCGTGTGTGGATTTTGGGGTTTTGATTTTCCTATTTGTTTTAGTCTTGTGATTCCTAGATTGGTTCAAGTTTTGGATGGCTAATCTGCGTTCATCGAGATTGTGTTTCCCAAAATTGATCGCAATCAAAGTTTCAAAGATAAAACGAAGTTAGAATTATGAAGAGTTCATAATTGCTAAAATTGAGAAACAAAGTTCTTGATTCAAAGTTTGGAGATCCATGTGGAATTGTGAATGCAATTGGCCTACGTTCATCGAGACCATCTATTGCTTAGTTTCGGCCACATGGACTACTTTCTTGGTTTCTTGAATTAGTGCGGGATTGTGGTTGCCTAATGGCTTAGTTCGACCGCACTTCTTGTTGTCTTGATTTGGAAATAATAACCGAAGTTGAAATAGTCTCATCCTCATAATTATAGAGAAACTAATGACACATAAATACCATGCTTAAATTAATGGAGATTAATTTAGTGGCTAAACTTGATGTGTAACATGTTTATATTATGTGCTCATAAATGTGTTATATGCTATATGTGATGAACCTTCAAAGAAAGTTTTAAGTCCTTTTGCCATGCCATGATTAAAACACTTGTTTATACATGAGTAATTTTATGTGGGCTCGCCAAAGCGAGGTGCATTGATTTTATTCATGTTTGAGCAAGATGAGTGAATAAGAGTTTCCTATGCGTTTAAAATGGTTGGACTTAATTAAGCGTCAAAATAGTTTTGGGCTTAAGGCAAAGATGAGATTTAACATGCTTTTTGAAATTGGATTTCTTAAAGAATCTCATGAAAAGAACTGAGAGTCATATGAGATATGATTGACAAGAGTTGTCTACCTAATTGATTTAATTTTGAGCGGTGCGCCAAAGCGTACTCAAAATTAGATTAAAGCGGGATCTCAACCCATTTAAATTATACTATACATTGGATGTATAAAGAAGGTTGTATAATTTGGTGGGAGTATTTTGTTTTAAAATACATTAATTATTTCTCTAATGAAAATCGGTACTTATTAAATTTTGGAAATTTTGCATATTTGTAGATAATGACTAATAACACTCAATCAATGTCGTTGCGATCGATCCTTGAGAAGGATAAGCTTGAAGAGAATGGTACCAACTTTATGGATTGGATCCGTAGCATAAGAATTGTTCTTAGGCAAGAAGATAAGTTGTACATTCTCGATGGGCCTCTCCCCGCTGAACCACCACCTACTGCCCCTAGGGTAGAAAGAGACAATTACAAGAAACATCGTATTGATTCAAGAGATGTAAGTTGTCTCATGCTTGCTGCTATGTGTTCAAAACTCCAACAAAGTTTGGAACATTTGGAAGCCTATGAGATAGGCGTGGAGTTGAGAACCATGTTTCAAGAGCAAGCTAGGCAAGAGAGGTACAAGACCATTGTTGCATTCACTACTAGTAAAATGAATGAAGGGCAACAAGTGAGTCCTCACTTTCTTAAAATGAAAGGTTATGTAGAGCACCTTGAGAAACTTGGCTATCCAATCCCATTGGAGCTAGCCACGGATCTCATTCTTAATTCATTGCCTAAAATTTATAATCAGTTTGTAATGAATTAAAACATGCATGGAATGGATAAGAATCTCTCTGAGTTGCATGGGATGCTCAAAACTGCAGAGATGAAAATTGTGGAGAAAGGTTCTCCCGTGCTCTTGGTTCATGATGGGAAGAAGGCTAGTGCCAAAGGAAAGGGTAAGAAAGTTATCAAACCCAAAATAAGCAAGGCAAAGGTTGCCAAGGCTTCTGAGGAAAAACCTGATTCACAAAAGGATGCAATCTGTTTCCATTGTCAAGAAATTGGTCATTGGAAACGTAATTGCAAGGCTTTCTTGGAAGAGCAAAAGAAGAAGAAGAGCAGCAAGGCTGCGTCGACTTCAGGTATCTATATGATAGATATTCTCCTTTCTACCACTGATTCTTGGGTATTGGATACCGGATGTGGTTCTCACATTTGTCTAAATGTGCAGGGACTAAAGAATAGGAGACTGTTTAAAGAAGGTGAAGTAGATCTACGTGTGGGGAATGGAGCAAGAGTTGCTGCATTAGCCGTAGGGACTTATGAAGTCACTTTACCTTCCGGATTAATTCTTGTTTTGAACAATTGTTATTATGTTCCGGATTTAAGCAGAAATATTATTTCAATTTCTTGTTTGGATAATGAAGGTTTTAAGTTTCTTATTGATAATAAGAAATTTTCTATTTATTTAAATGATGTGCTTTATGGTATTGCTAATTCATTTAATGGCCTTTATATCTTGGATGTCAAGAATGAAAATAATGTCTATCATGTAAATAAGAAATCTAAACCTAATGATGTAAATCGTACTTATTTGTGGCATTGCCGTCTTGGTCATATTAATGAGAAGCATATCTCAAAACTCCATGGGGACGGACTTTTGGGTTCATGTGACTTAGAGTCATATGATACTTGTGAGTCGTGTCTTCTTGGAAAAATGACTAAGACACCTTTTACCAAGTTGGGTGAAAGGGCAAGCGACTTATTGGGGTTGATACATTCCGATGTATGCGGACCATTAAGTAGCAATGCTAGGGGAGGATTTCAATACTTCATAACCTTCACTGATGATTATAGTAGATTTGGGTATGTTTACCTAATGAAACATAAAAGTGAAGCATTCGAGATATTTAGAATATTTCAAAATGAAGTAGAAAAACAACTTGGCAAAAGTATAAAGGCACTTCGATCAGATCAAGGTGGAGAATACTTGAGTCAAGAATTTGATGATCATCTAAAGAATTGTGGAATAGTTTCACAATTGACTCCACCCGGAACACCACAATGGAATGGTGTGTCCGAGAGGAGGAATCGGACTTTGTTAGACATGTTCGATCAATGATGTGTCAAGTTGATCTTCCAATATCCTTTTGGGGTTACGCTCTAGAAACCGCTGCTTTCACACTAAATCGTGTTCCAACTAAATCGGTTCAAAAGACTCCATATGAGATGTGGAGCGGAAAGAAGCCTTGTCTATCTTTCATGAAGATTTGGGGTTGTGAAGTTTTTGTCAAAAGACTTATCTCAGACAAACTTGCACACAAATCTGATAAATGTATTTTCGTGGGATATCCTAAGGAAACTAAAGGATATTACTTTTACAACCGAGAGGACAACAAAGTATTTGTTGCCCGAACTGGTGTCTTTCTAGAGAAAGAGTTTCTCTTCAAAGAAATCAGTGGGAGTAAAATAAATCTTGAAGAAATTCGAGACCCAGAAAATAACATTGAACCAATAGTGGAACAAGAACAAGAACCACAAGGAGTTTTGGAACCTGTTCAAAATACACAAGCATCTCGCAGATCTAGTAGGTTACGATCCGAGCCCGAGAGATATGGATTTCTCGTAACGGATAGTAATGAGGTAGAAATCATTGAGAATGATGAACCGTTAACCTACCAAGAGGCAATGTCTTCTCCTGATTCGGACAAGTGGCTTGGAGCCATGGAATCCGAATTGCAATCCATGCAAGACAATCAAGTTTGGAATTTGATTGATGCGCCCGAAGGTGTAAAAACCATAGGATGCAAATGGGTCTTCAAGAAGAAGACTGACATGGATGGGAAGGTGCATACTTACAAAGCTAGGCTTGTAGCGAAGGGTTATAGGCAAGTTCATGGTATTGACTATGATGAGACCTTTTCACCCGTAGCAATGATCAAGTCTATAAGAATTTTGCTTGCCATTGCCACATATCATGACTATGAAATATGGCAGATGGACGTCAAAACCGCTTTCCTGAATGGAAAACTCCAAGAGGATGTGTATATGACACAACCAGAAGGTTTTGAACAAGATTCTAAGGTATGCAAATTGCAAAGATCCATCTATGGATTGAAGCAAGCTTCAAGGAGTTGGAATCTCCGTTTTGATGAATCGGTCAAAGAGTTTGGTTTCATCAAGAACGAAGATGAACCTTGTGTATACAAGAAGATTAGTGGGAGCATAGTGCTATTCCTTATTTTATACGTGGATGACATATTGCTCATTGGAAACGACATTCCTACACTTCAGTCTGTGAAGACTTGGTTAGGAAAGTGCTTCGCAATGAAAGATATGGGTGAAGCCGCATATATACTTGGTATTAAGATCTATAGAGATAGATCAAGGAGGCTACTTGGTTTAAGCCAAAGTACATACATTGACAAGGTCATTAGAAGATTCCGTATGGAAAATTCTAAGAGAGGCACCTTGCCCGTGCTACATGGAGTTTCTCTAAGCAAGAGTCAATGTCCTAAGACAAAAGATGAGCGTGAGAAAATGAATGATGTTCCATATGCTTCGGCAATTGGGTCCATCATGTATGCCATGATTTGTACTAGGCCGGATGTGTCTTATGCTTTGAGCATGACAAGTAGATACCAATCCGACCCTGGCGAAAATCACTGGATAGATGTAAAAGCGATTCTTAAGTACTTGAGAAGAACTAAAGACTCGTTTTTGGTCTTTGGAGGAATGGAAGATGATCTCGTTGTAAATGCTTACACGGATGCAAGCTTCCAAACCGACAAAGATGATAGCCGATCGCAATCGGGTTTTGTGTTTATGTTAAATGGTGGAGCTGTAAGCTGGAAGAGTTCCAAGCAAAGTACAACCGCTGATTCTACAACAGAAGCTGAGTATATTGCTGCATCGGATGCTGCAAAGGAAGCTGTTTGGATTAAGAAGTTTATAACTGAACTTGAAGTAGTTCCTAGTATTGCTAATCCAATAGACCTTTATTGCGACAATAATGGTGCTATTGCTCAAGCAAAGGAACCAAGAGCACATCAGAAATCCAAACACATACTTAGGCGTTTTCATATCATTCGAGAGATCGTTGATAGGGGAGACGTAAATATTTGTAGAGTACCTACTGATGACAATGTTGCGGACCCACTGACAAAGGGACTTCCACAAGCAAAACATGATGGTCAGGTTAGGTCCATGGGTATTAGATACATGGGAGATTGGGCCTAGGGCAAGTGGGAGATTGTTGGTAGTGGTGCCCTAGGCACGTTTAATAAACGTTGTAATTGTTATCATTTATTTCATATCAATAAAGAGATGTTTTGATTATTATTATTGTTCATGTTTACTTATAATAATCTCCGTCCCTAGTACTTGTTAAGCACTAGTATAAAGGCTAAATGATCATGCGATGATCATGTTAGATTTATGGGTACTTGTTTGGAACAAGGTACTGGACATGACCCGCTGTATGAGATTTATGTCATGGTCTATGTCGAACATATATCTCATATTAGTTATGTCATTTGAATCCTTAGACATGAAGTTATTATAGTCTTCCACTTGATGAACATTATGTTTGACATATTCAAACGCTACCTTTAACCGGGAAGTTATAAAGGGTATGATTGGCATAATCGGATTCACGTAGGGAAGAATAATAAGCTAAATGGATTTGTCCCTCTTCGGAGAGATGTCAAGCTTGGGCCTCTCGTAGGAATGGTGTTGATGAAATGTTCGGCCGAACTCAAATGAATTGATTGGATCAATGGCATTTGGATTATCAACATATTCGGAATCGAGAAAGTATTGAACAAAAAACAAGTTGACTATTTGACCATGACTTGTGTTCAATGACATCGTGGACAAAGGGATTACGACATATTCTAAAGGAATGCGAACTTGTATCTAGTTATACTATTTGGGTAGGTATGACGGTTTGCTAGAACCTAATCATATCTTATGGTTTCATGTTTGAACCCATTGCCAACTTAGTATAATCCTAGAGGGTCACACATAATAGAACGAATCTTTAAAAAGGACTATATTGGAATTTTGGAAATTCTGGGGAAGTGGGAGACCGCACAATATGGACTGGGCAATAGCTCAGTTTTTGTACCAGTTTTGTTTCAGATAGCTGTGCGACCGCACAGAGGTTTTTGGGCGGCCGCACAGTACTGTTGGGTGGCAGATTCCTAATTTGATTAGGAAAATAATTTTGGACGGATTTTGACACAAGTTTCCTATTTGGAATAGGTCATACTTGTGTATAAAAGACCAAATTCGGCCAGCACTCTAGAATTATGATTTTGTGAGTCTCAAAGAGTTTGAGAAAGGGTTTATTTTGTTCTAAGACATTCTTGGTTGAAGAACAAAATAATACACAAAATAAATTCCATATAGTTCTTTTGATTGTGAAAAAGTGTTTCACAATTTGGTCTAGCAACCAAGATCAAAGAAGCTCCTTTGATATTCGTTCGAAGTGTGGATACCGCTAGAGGGTGAAAATCATCATCTTCAAAGTTCGTGTTCAAGCTTTGTGATCGTGATCAAGTCTTCAAATCTCCACCAAAGACCAAGAGAAAATTTGATAGCCATCAAGGGTTAGTTTATTCCTTTATTCTTGTTATTGTATTTGATTTAATCATATGAACGGATCCATGGCTTTGGGTTTCAAAATTTTAAATGCTAAATTCCGCTGCGCATGTTTGATCGAAACCCAACAGTTACTGTACAGAAGGTCTCTCTAGTGGATGGTCTGAAATACAACCTTCTATCAATATCACAATTCTGTGATAAAGGAATGCAATGTTTATTTACTACTTCCAGGTTCTATGTGAAAGACATTGCTTCCAATGAAACTCTTCTCACTGCCAAACGTAAAGGTAACATTTATGCAGTAGACTTAAGTGCTATTACTGGTGTTGCTAATGTTTGTTTTGTAGCTAAGAACATCAGTAAGAACTCATGGCTATGGCACAAGAGACCCAGTCACTTGAACTTCAAGTATCTATCTAATCTTGCCGGTTCAAATCTGGTCACCGGTCTGCCTAAAGTGTCCGCTGATCAAGCAAAGAAATGCAAGGCCTGCCAGCTTGGAAAATAACATAAGTCATCTTTCCGAAGCAAGCCCTGCATGTCAACTTCTAAATGCCTCCAATTGCTACATATGGATCTATTTGGCCCCACAACCACTGCAAGTATTGGGGGAAGTAGATACACTTTGGTTGTAGTAGATGATTTCTCTAGATATACTTGGGTAGAAACCTTCAGTCACAAAGATGACACCTATGCCGTTGCTACCAAGTTATTCAGACTACTACAAACACAGAAAGAAAGCGATATCATCAGCATGAGATCAGACAACGACACTGAATTCAAGAACAATGGTATTGCTCAGTACTGTGATGATCATGGCATAGACCACAACTTCTCAGCTGCCGGTACACCACAACAAAATGGTGTCGTTGAGAGAAAGAACAGAACTCTCATTGAAGCTGGTAAGACCATGATTGCTGAAGCCAGGCTGCTGAAATATTTTTGGGCTGAAGCCATCAATACCGCCTGCTTCACTCAGAACAGATCTCTTATCAACAAAGTCCACAACAAGACTCCTTATGAACTCTGGAGAGGCAGAACACCCAACATTGGATTCTTCAAAATATTTGGCTGCAAATGTTACGTGCTTTACAATGGTAAAGAGCACAGAGGAAAATTTGATGAGAAAGCTGATGAAGGAATCTTTGTTGGATACACTAAACACAGTAAGGCCTTTCGAGTTTTCAATAAGAAACTTTTGAAAATTGTTGAATCTGTTCATGTAACCTTTGATGAATTTGATTTGCTAGAGTCTGACAAGGCTCCAAATAGTACTAATGAATCTAGTGCTCATGAGTCAGGTGAATCAATCAATACTAACCATGCAGGACAAGTTCCAGTTGCTGATCCAGTTATATCAGTAGAAGAATCAACCGAAGCTCAATACTTCCCTTCATCGGCAGAACCAAAATCTGCTGATGAATTTCACAATCTATTTGCCGATGAAAATTCTGCTGATCATTCTGAAAACAGACCTAGCCCTCAACCAATTTCTGTTATAAGGCCCTTCCCAACAAACTCTCAATCTAATCCACCTCTCACCCAAAACTCTAATTCTCCTTCTCCACCTGCTGATCTTGATCCTCCTCTCGAATCTTTACAACAAGATACAGTCAGACAAGATGTACCAAGGGAAGTTATAACAGTTCATGATCATCCATTAGAAAATGTGATTGGTGATGTCTTTGGACCAAGATTGACAAGAAACCTTAGTAGAGCATTCACCGAGAGTCTCTTCTCATCTGCTATGGTTTCCAATATAGAACCAAAGAAGACTGGAGAAGCTCTTGCTGATCCTGGCTGGGTGGAAGCTATGCAGGAGGAGCTAAATCAGTTTGAAAGATGCAATGTGTGGGAACTAGTGCCAAGACCATCATCTCAACAAGTGATTGGTACAAAATGGGTCTACAGGAACAAATTGGATGAAGCAGGGAAGATCATAAGGAATAAAGCAAGGTTAGTTGCTAAAGGATACCGACAAGAAGAAGGGATTGACTACGATGAGACATTTACTCATGTTGAAAGATTGGAAGCTATAAGACTTTTCCTAGCCTATGCCGCCTTCAAAGAATTCAAACTGTATCAAATGGATGTGAAAAGTACCTTCCTGAATGGAGAACTCCAAGAACTTGTGTATGTTGAACAACCACCTAGTTTCGAGGACTCTAAGAAGCCTAATCATGTCTACCGATTGAAGAAAACTCTCTATGGCTTAAAGCAAGCTCCAAGGGCATGGTATGAAACCCTTTCTAAGTTCTTACTTAGTGATGGCTTAGGTTTCACTCGAGGTAAAATCGATACTACTTTATTTGTTGCCAAGCATAAGGGTCATTCATTGTTTGTTCAAATATATGTCGATGATATTATTTTTGATTCTACTAATGAATCACTTTGCAAGAGATTTGAGAAGCTAATGCAGAGCAAGTTCGAGATGAGCATGATGGGTGAACTAACATATTTCCTTGGACTTCAAGTTAAGCAATCCAATGAGGGAATATTCATCAGTCAAGCCAAGTACGCAAAAGAATTAATCAAGAAGTTTGGCTTTGAAAATGCTCACTCTCAAAGCCCACCTATGGGCACTAACATTCACTTAGATAAGGATGAGTCTGGTAAGAAAGTAGATATGACGGTCTACCGAGGTATGATCGGCTCACTCCTCTATCTTACTGCAAGTAGACCAGATATTATGTTTGCTGTTTGTGTTTGTGCCAGGTTTCAAGCTGACCCTAGGGAATCTCATCTGCAAGCTGTTAAACATATCATTAAATATCTATGTGGCACTGCTAACCTTGGATTATGGTATTCTAGAGATTCATCTTTTAATCTAATAGGTTATTCAGATGCAGACTTTGCAGCTTGCAGGGTAACAAGAAAGAGTACAAGTGGGACTTGCCAATTTCTTCGTGATAGATTGGTGTCTTGGTCCTGTAAGAAGCAAGCATCAATTTCCACTTCTACTACTGAAGCTGAGTACATAGCTGCCGGCAGTTGCTGTTCACAGATCCTGTGGATGAAGCAGCAGGTTGTTGACTATGAAGTTCCATCTCAAATTTGTCCCATCTATTGTGACAATCAATCTGCTATCTCAGTTTCCAACAATCCGGTCATGCATTCCAAAACCAACCACATAGACATCAAGTATCACTTTCTGAAGGAACATGTTGAAAAGGGAAACGTGGTGCTGCTCAAAGTTCATACCGATTACCAAAGAGCAGACATACTGACAAAGCCCTTAGACCAGAAAAGATTTGAATTCCTAAGAGGTGAACTAGGTATGATTGATTTCTATGGTTAAAACTGTGCTAACTCTGCCGATTGTGCTAGTCTTGCCGATCTTATCAGCAATTGTGAAAATCGTGCCGACCAAATTATATTGCCGACAAAATATTACTGACAACTATCTTGCCAACCAAACTATCTTACCGATTTGTAAAAAGCATCAAATCAGCACGTCTCTGCAAAAAAAAAAGATAAGATTCCTGACACATGACGTTAGCAATCAAATCAAAGGTACATCGGTCACACCAACTCCCTGACACGTGTGTGTACCTTTCTTACCCAAAATCATGTCATGATGTATCCCATTTAATGCGATACATCAGCAAGGTAACTGGTCATCATCACCTTTTTATTTTTTGACTAATTTACCCCTTCTCCCTATTTCTTTTAACTGTTCATTTCTCACCGGTTTGTGTGCGCATTAAATTTTGCGTGCGCACGTTCTCCAAGATTATAGGTACAGTTACTTCTCATTATTCTTGCCTTCTCATATTCTCTCTCTCCCCCATAACATATATAACGCCCTTTCAAAATCTTTCAAGCTTTCTCCGCCATTTTTACTGCTCTTTCTCTCTCTCTCACTCCTCTTACCGTTTACTTAGATTCAATTCCTATTTGCCTTTATCTTCATAATCTGGTAATTGTTAATGTTTATACTCTACTCATTTCTAATCATCCTTGTTTTTGATTTGTCTCTATTTCTAACATTGTGGGATTTTTGAGTATCTTGCAGAAAATGTCCGGCGAAAAAGATATCTACGGAGGTTATGTTGACTCCAGCTACTTCAATGACGAAGCCAATGGGGTTTTCTTGAAGAATCTTCTTATTGGGTCTTATCTCGACTCTTTCGTTACTCCATCTGGAGTTGAGTTTGTGTTTGTGGATCTGGTTAAAGAGTTCTTCTCCAACTCCTCGGTTGTCCGTTCTCCGGTTAACTCTTCAATCATCATCTCCGTCAATTCTACAGTCTTGGGCGTGCAAATTTCTCTTACTCCCTCTTCTATTTCTAAAGTTTTTCCCTCTCTTGGGAATGAAGGGTTGAGTGCTCTTTTTGATGATGAGGAATTGGACAAAGCATGGAATCTTATGAGAGGAGCTGGTCCAAGACTCAGTGGCACCAGTCATTTGAAGATTCATTATCCTTGCCGATACTATGCTCTTGCCAACATAGTAGATAGATGCCTCATTTGCCGATCTGGATCTCATAGCAATGTAACTGATGTGCATTTTGAACCCATGGCCGCCATTGTTCTGCAGATTGAGTTCAACTGGTGTGCTTATATATTCTGGATCATTGCTACTGCTGCTGACAAATGGTTTTCTGATAGACTGAAGAACAAACCCAATCCTGGGAAAGGATGTCATTATCTCTTGATCAGTATAATTTTGAGAAGAAATTCCATCATAGTCAATGCAGACCGTTCTTCATCCAGCATTGCCTTCGGCAGATTAAAATCTTTTGATGCTAAAGATTGGAAGAGAATTGAAAAGAAGGCCTCTAGTGTTGTTGCACCTGCACCAGCACCTGCTGACGCTCCAAAGAAGAAAAGAGCTAAGAAAATTCCTTTAGTTGCTCCCAAATCTGCAGTCTTTACTCCTGCTCCTTCAAAAGATAGAATTCTTGCCGATTCTACTCCTGGTGCTCCAAAGAAAAGGAAATTGGTGAAGGTTTCTGATAAAGTGGTGTCAAAGAAGGCAAAGGTTGCCGACGAATCAGACTTGCCGATGAAGAAGTCTACTCAAGTTGCTGATAAGATGTCTTTGCCGATGAAGAAGCAAAAACCTGTTGCCGACGAAGTTCCTTCTGCTCCCATTGATTCTACTGATCCTAGAGCAAAGTTGATTAGATTTGCTCCTTCTCATCTTGCCGGTACTTCCCTCACTGCCGATCCTTCTGTCAAAGTTGAAATTCCTGATGAAGAATTTACCGATGACTTTGCTGATGGCAAAAGTATTGAAGATGTTATTGAAAAGCTCAAGTCTCAGACTTCAAGGAAATGTGCTCCCATCAGAAATCCCACCTTCCACACCTTCTACAGGAACCCTTGGTCCTTCACCAACAAGGTCTTGAACAAGAAATGGGTCTTTCCGATTGATCATCTGCCTCCTTTCATTCGTCGTCTTCTTCAGTTTCATGAAGAAATGAAGGACACTGTGCCATCTGGGAAAACTTCTGACTATGTTGACTACCGGAGTTTGAACATTCGCACTGATATGTGGAATGAGAAGTTCTTCCCTCTCTCTAAGTTCAAGCAGTTGAAAGAAGCTGAATTGAAGCTGAATTTTGGTCGTTATTTTGACTATCTACCACTTCATTGGAACCAAGTCTATCTTTTTCAAGATCGAATTAGACAAGACTTGATGGTTCAAGATGTGTGGATCATTTATGCCAGAACTTTCAATCAGCTCTCCCAATTCACTGAATTTGACCCTTATCAGATTGGCAGACTAGAAAATGATGAAGACTTGCTGACAAACAATGATGATGAGGCTCCTGCTGATAGTCCTCTCAATGCTCATTTCCATAGATCAGTAAAGAAGGTCACTTTGGCTTTAATTGAACAGTCAAACGAATTTCTGATGAAGCAAGATGCCGATCGTCGTGCTGCCGAAGATCTTGCCGATCAAGGTACTCATGCTCTTTCGCCCAGCAGCAGCAGGACTCTGTCTGATGCTGATGGTGAAAATGTTGCCGATAAAAATGTTAATGCTGATGCCGACAGTGATTCTGCTGATAGTGATGATGATGACAATGATAGTGCTGACTTACTTGGAGAATTGATTTGTGCTCATAAAGTTGCCGATGTCTCTCCTTCAATTTCTCAAACAACCGATAGTGACAAGATGCCGATCAGATCTATCATGGCTAAAGCTCCCTCTTCCGCTGAAGTCTTTGCAGAATCTGTAATGATGAGTGAAAGTAGCACTGAAGTTCATGCCGATGAACCTGTTAAAGGGATTGTGGAATTTCAAGTTGAGAAAACTACTGACACTCAACCTCTGATTGAAGTATCTGCTGACCAAACTACTCCATTTGAGGAAACTATGGACACTCAACCATTGGAACCATTGGATGATGTAGTTGATGTATCTGTTTCAGGAGGAGCTCATTCTGTACAAGGGACTGATGAGAAAACTGCCGACACTCATCTTGTTGAGCAAACCACAGACACTCAGTTAGTCACTGTAACTCCTGAATTGCAAATTGTTGAACCTACCGGAATCAAGGAGATTGTTGAGTTGGGAGGAGGTACTGATGAAAGGACTACTGATCTTGATGCTGATATAGCTGCAAGCTTGCAATTTGAGGAAGTTTTTCTACAGCCATTGATTAGCTTGCCGTTTACCGTCCCCCTTCCTCTACCTGCTCCAACTGCTGTTCGTGCCAATGGAAATCATGTCGATGAGACTGATCCTGCTGATTATATGGAGGTGGGAGAACAAGTTTTCATGAATGCTGATGCGGTTGATACTTCTCCACCTGCCAACTATGATTACTTTCAGAATGGGAAAGATTTGATATGCTCCAACTGGTACACTACCAATGCTTCTATCCCGTCCAACAGTTTTGGACAGCCTCTCTTTAATGTTCATCCGAGGCTATCATTCAAATATACCCTCCAAAAGTGTCCACTTCCATTTGGCAAAGACCACCCTCATCTCACCAAGCATCCATTCTCTTCTGGTGCATCAACCAGTGACAGACCCATATTCCTTCCATGGATCAAAGATGACCGTATTCGTACAAAGGGAAAGACTCCTCAGATTTCTAGACTGAAGCAGAAAATCGTCTACGAACCTCGATGTCTACTACCTGGTAAACTGAAGATAGGTGGTAAGATCGTTCTCCCTGGTCTATCTCCAAAAGAAGTTTGCATCACGTCAAATGATTGGATGAGGAGATGTTCTATGATCAATGGTGAGCTTAAAGAAATTCTGGAGTATCGGCATATCAACGCTCGTGGCCTTGTGCACTTAGTCAATTCTGCTGCACTTGCCATTACTCTGCCGATGTTTCTTCCTCGTCAGCGTGCCGATCACATGGTTTACACATCTAGGCTGATGAATGCCAGATTGGTGATTATGATATAGGAAGGCATTGCTTGTATGGTGTTTCAGCTAGCTCTGTTGCTATCTATGGAAGACAGCGGCATATTTTATCTGCCAGGAGATAGGGATATCATTGTTCATCCCAATTATCCTCTGGAGATTGTTTATCCTAGACCTGCCGATATTGTCTCAACTATTGTCCCTGCTGATCTTTTTGTTGCCGATGCTATTTCCGCCGATGCTATTGTTGTTGCCGATGAGGATCATGTACTCCATCAAGTTCTTTCCATACCTCCACCTCCAGCTCCTCTTCCATCTTCTCCGTTGCTGATAATTATTTCTGATGATGAGTTGCCGATCGTTGTTGATGATGTACAGATCGAGGATGCTGACTTAGAGAATGTGGATTTTGACTTTTCTCTGTTTCTCAAAAATCCCAAAGTCTTTGCTACACCGATTTACGTTGACAAGCCTATCATCTTCAACAACATTTATGACTTTCATTTGTTTGAAGAAGGATTAGACTATAATCAGAAAGAAGCTGCTAGTCGTGGTGATTTGGTGGATTTCTCTCATTCCATTATGGATTTATTCAAACAATCCACCAAGGAGCTTACGAAGCAGATACATAAGTCCAATCAGGAGGAGGATGTTATCAGGCTCAAGACATCTGTATACATTGATATGAAAAATCTGCTGCAAGATAGAACTGAACGAGTATTCAATCTGTCAGAGATAAATGGCTCCCTTGTCTCTCAGCAGAAGACTCTACTTGCCGAGCACAATGATACCTGCAGCAAACTTGAAGCCTCAATAGAGAAACTTGCTGATCAAAGAAATGAACTTGTTTAAGCCAAGTTAAAGATTGCTGAACTCGAGGCGAACAACAAGATGTTATCTGATAGATTGGAGAGTGCCCAAAGAAGACAAAGCAAGGCAAAGAGGAAAGCAGAAAAGAAGGAGGAAAGAGCAAAGAAGAAAAGGAAGAAGACTAAATCTACTACAAAGGAATCAACTCCAGCAGAAGATCCCAAGACTTCAGATCCAGCTGCTGATTCTTGAGTCGACATAGCCTATGATGTAGATATCTTATGAAGACCTCCATAGACAAATTCTTTGCCTAATGATATTTTGATTGTGCTAATATGTTATTTCTTATAATTGTGTTATCTGCATTATTCCATGTTAATCTTTTATGCAGATCATCACTCTTGCCGATTCGCTGAACCGGCTTCACCATTTATTTTGATGAATCCATCTTTTACTCTAGACATTTAGTGTGACTTACCTTAGGAAATGATTTCACCTAGACATCTGCAGAAAACATTCCCTAAGTTAAGAGATGTCCTTAGTATTAAGGGTGATTGGACTTAAGTAATTAGGAGGAGATTGTTGATCAAATAGATTCCTACTAGAATTACTTAATTCCAATCATGTCTACACTTAGGATCCCCCAATTTTATTAGAACCTCATTAGGTACCCTTAGGATTCTTTGTGACCTGTACAGGTGTATTACATCTCTTCAACAAGGCAAACCAGCAAGAGGAAGCAAATCAGCAGACCAATAAACAAGTTGCCGATCAACTTTATTCTCAATATGCAACAAGTTGCCGATCAACTTGCTAATCAAGTTGCCAATCAACTTACTAATGAAGTTGCCGATCAACTCCATTCTCAACTTGCCGATAAAGAAATACAGTCTGTACTGTCAGTCAGGTTACATCGTTCCATCTTAAAGTAAACCTTGCTGATTGTCCCTGTCCTTTCATACTGTTTTATCAAAAAGTAGTTTACCTGCTCTGTAATGATTACTGCGCCGTCTAACACATAGCTACTTTTAGCTATACTCTGTCTCTACTTGCTTTTGTAGGTAACCGGTTGAGACAAAGGGGTCTTTACCCATCAGACTTTTCAGGCATGCGTATCTTCGCCATTAATGCCAAGGATATTGCATTAAATGCTCCTCACCTACCCAGCTGGAAATTCAAATATTATCCGTCTTCTACAAGACTCAAGACATTCACTCCTCTTATAAATAGAGGACTTGCTACATTGAAGAAGGTTGGTCCATTGAAGAGAGTTGATTTTTGAAGCATTCATTGAAGCTCAACATTCCGTCCAGATAATCA
Organism: Campanula takesimana; assembly: GCA_026119855.1. NCBI lineage: Eukaryota > Viridiplantae > Streptophyta > Magnoliopsida > Asterales > Campanulaceae > Campanula > Campanula takesimana. The sequence continues at coordinate 653,375 of JAOWBW010000075.1, read as the reverse complement.
TTAGACATTAATAGGACATACACTCGTGCACAAACTCATCACTTTGTTAATATTCCCAAGCTAGACTTATATAAGGAATATTGTGATTCAGTTATTCACACACCCACCTGAGTGAGATAAGTTCTTTTGAACTTGCCGCTCAAAAACACTTGGTCAAAAATTTGTTTTACGATTCATTATTTATCTCTAGAATTTAGTCTTTGTATCCGGCAAAGCCGTGCTTGTAATAGACTAGGGATATTTAATAGTGCTCTTAACCCAAATCCAACTTCTGACCAAACTTGGTAGAGGACGTAGCAGTATTTACACTGTGAACCTCTCCAAATACTTGTGTCCCCTGTTATTTACATTCTCCCTGCCGGTTGGAACTCCATCACCGGCAGATCGCATTGTTCGTGCTGATTCATCATTATTTCCTTTGACCAATCTCTTGAAACTGCATTGAACTTTTGAAAACAACTTTGTGTAAAACCAAGCTCTCAAAACCTTTTAATACACTGATTTTGTGAGTTAAACTAAGTCATATTTTACCCGCTGCGCTTACTGATAATAGTTTGCAAACTGATAAGTGACTTTGCATTTAAAAGTGTTTCTTTGTAAAAGTTTTAAACCGGCTATTCACCCCCCTCTAGCCTATTTTCCTACCAATTGGGCCTAAGACAAACCTTGACTCAAAATAGTCATTATAGGTTGAGACCCTTGTCCCCGACCGTCCTTAGTGGGACATAAGATCAGTTTTCCCGTCAAACTCCCCAAGGGTGGAATTGACTCAAGTCAAACCTTGACTCAGAATAGTCATTATAGGTTGAGGTCCTTGTCCACGGCAGTCCCTGACGTTAGCCCAGTAAAAATTGTGAGAATTTGCTTAATGCGAACATACACTAGGTGGTCCCTACGCGACGTAAGCCCATTAACCTTTTGATCCGGCAGTCTTTGAAGTAAGCCCAGTGAAGTTTGTGGAATTGCTTGGTGTGAGAATACACTTAAGCCCGGTGAGAAAATCACATCGCCGGCAGTTTGTAAGCCCGTCTTTTGCCTAGAATGAGCATAACCTTAGGCCGTCCTTGACATAAGCCCAGTAAAGCCTTAGGCCATCCTTGACATAAGCCCAGTAAAGTTTTAGGCAGTCCTCGACATAAGCCCAGTAAAGCCTTAGGCCGTCCTTGACATAAGCCCAGTAAAGCCTTAGGCCGTCCTTGACATAAGCCTAGTAAAGCCTTAGGCCGTCCTTGACATAAGCCCAGTGAAACCTTAGGCCGTCCTTGACATAAGCCCAGTAAAGTTTTAGGCCGTCCTTGACATAAGCCCATAAGCCCAGTAAAGTCTTAGGCCGTCCTTGACATAAGCCCAGTAAAGTTTTAGGCCGTCCTTGACATAAGTCCAGTAAAGTCTTAGGCCGTCCTTGACATAAGCCCAGTAAAGTCTTAGGCCGTCCTTGACATAAGCCCAGTGAAGTCTTAGGACGTTCTTGACATAAGCCCAGTAAAGCCTTAGGCCTTCCTCGACATAAGCCCAGTAAACTCTTAGGTTTAGAAAACCTTGTCCCGGCCACCCTTAGTGGGATGTAAGACCAGTTTTCCCATCAAACTCCCCAAAGGTAGAGTTGACCAAAGCTAAGACTTGACTCAGAATAGTCATTATAGGTTGAAGCCTTGTCCCCGGCCGCCCTTAGTGGGATGCAAGACCAGTTTTCCCGTCAAAAAGTAGAGTTTACCGAAGCTAAGCCTTGACCCAGAGTGGTCATTTTAGGTTCAAGCCTTTGTCCTGCCTCTGACTCGCCAAAAGTCACGCTTCCTTGTAGGTCAACCCTCTCCATAGAGCCAAGTTGACCATGTCCGTGTGTAAGTCAACCCTCTCCATAGATCCAAGTTGACCATGTCCCGCCTTTGAACTCACCAAGACTCATGCTCGTCCCCCTAGAAATGGATGATTGATATCCACCTATCCCTTAGGTTTGGATAGCCTTAAAACTTCTCTCCCTTTCTGAACTACGTTAGGCTTGATTCCCCGTGAACGGGATACGTAGGAATCCTATACCACTAGGTCCAGCCATGAAACCAAATCGGTTAAGACGTCCTCCCATCAGATTGGGATGCTTATTTTTATCGACAACCCCGCTTTTCCAAAGCAAAGTTGCCGAGGGGCTCTGTAAGTACCCCAATCTGAAATCGACTAACTTAGAGGAATTCTTAGCACCATTCAGGGATAAACTGATAGGCTGGGACCTCACTGGGATAAGCTGAAAATTCCAAGACTACTCTGGATTAAAATAGGAAAAATCGAGAAGCTCGCCAGGCTGAGCCGTACGGATGGCTTGGACGCAGGAAGGGCCTAGCCGTACAGCTGGTTTAGGCACCTTCACTCCCTATAAATTGAGACCCTTGCTGATCATTTCAGGGGGGTGGGGGAACACAGTTTATTTCTTGCTGAGTGAAAAGAGAGGAAGATAGGCCATATACATCATAGGTGAAGCCTCCTTCTCCCCATCTTCTCTCCATCTCAAACTCTTTTGTTTTTGTTCATGTTGTTTATTTACTTATATTGCAAGTCTTGCCCTTGTCAAGCACCTTTATATTGCAAGTCTTGTCCTTTCAAGCACCTTATATTCTTGTTATATACCTTGGAACCAAATCATGAAATGATTCAAGGTGCCCTCACATCTAAGTATGTGAAAAGGGGTAAAACCTAAAGAAGATCATGATTTGTTAATTTCTTGTCTTTAAATAGCTTGATGATCCATTTTTATGGTGAAAGCATGTATCTTTATGTTGTATTTGGCCATGATAATCATTTGGAATGATAAAGCCTCCATCTTTATCACCCAAATCTTGATCTAGCCACTCATTCATCGCCTTTGGGTCATAAAGGTTCAATCTTTATGCTTCCAAATGTTGATTTGTTGTCCCTAAAGGTTTAATCTTGTATAAAGATCCCATTTTTATGGTAAAGTTTGGATCTTTAATCATCAAAATGGCCATCTTGGCTCAAAGGCCATGTTCATCACCTTTCTCAATAATTCCCTAATGATTGTCTTAATCACATCTAAAATTCTTGTTGATCTAGTGATTAATGACATAGGGATGATTTAAGTTGTGTTTTGTTACCAAAGAATGGCTGGAAATGATCAAACAGTCCAGTTTTAGGCAGAATGCTCTGTTTCTGTATGGAACTGGACTGATTCCTGGGAATCTGTGAAAATTCCTAGGAAGACCCCCTTTAGCCATACGGCTACTTTGTCCAGGGGCATGTTTCATTCCAGTTGCCTTTTTAATCCAGAATGTTTACAAAAGAACCCCCTTTCTGTTAAAACCCTAACTGTTTTCTGTTAAAGTCAGCTTCTCCCATTTTCTAAACACACACACACACACACACATGCACAATTTCAAACAAACTTAGGGAGACTCGTTTTTTGAGGCACTTTGGGTGAACTAGTGTTCTTCCCAAAGTGTAACCTGACCTCCGAACTCATAAATCTCTAACCATTTTCATTTGTTGGGTTAAAAGATAACAAATGTGGCGAGTCCGTTAAGTTTGTTAAGTTACACGTGTTTGGATTTTCTTCCTCAAACGAAAACCTCGTTTCGCCCCCAGGGGGAGGGGGGGGGGTTCTTACAATTTGACAGTTAATGAGCCCTTGGGGCTACGCTCAAGAAAGATGTGTGAGACTATCCTCAAAGAGTCTCAAAAAGGAATGTCAAAAAGCCATCTTGTCATGTGTGCTCGTGCCTGTTCCCCCAATCAAGGATAGGCCTTTATTTCTCTACTTATAATCGATAATGGTACTCTGGGGGCTAGACTCGAGTTTGAAAGGCTCCCTCAGCAAAAAGTGCAATTCACTTCACCTCCCCCAATGAGGGCCCTAGAAAAGTCATGTGCAACATTTGAAGCTTCCTCTATCAATTTGGCACCGAAAGTCTTTTTATGGGGATTCGACAATCTTTTGTGCAATGATACTTGAGCAATGCAATGTGGGGAGTGGTATAAGCTTAAAGGGTCTCCTAGTACTTCACGTCAAAGGTCTTTTGGTTTAAAAGGAGGGCTCCGATGTTATGAATGAATTTGATGATTCTTGTTATGTTGTGACTTACGACGAGATTATGAAGGAAGTCTTAGAGAAAAAGAAAAAGATTAAATATGCTAAACTCACTTAAACGGGTTATAGCAGGTATTATACACAATGTTTCTGCAATTCAACACCCCTTTCTCCAAGATCAAAAGCAAAAAGTTGCGTCCAAGCACAAAGTTGCTTCTAAGCACTAGTTGCATCCGAAGATCCGTCATTAGTTCAACTCAAGAAGACTCAAGCAAACATATCCATTTGGAACCTTATCATGCTAAGACCTTATCATCCACAATCTCTCCCAAGACATTTTTCGAAGACCCTGCTACACTTGGACCTTCTACCATTTGGGTACCGACCACAATAAAGTCAGTCATCTCCAAGAAAGAGTAAGAGGGAGATCACTATCAAGAGTTCTACCGAATGGTGCATCCGCTCTCAACATAATGCCGAACTGATTCCAAGACGTTTTTGGGGCTTTACATCGAAAGGTTTTCACTTTCCACCATCTTGGAGCTCGCAAACAAAAGTACATGACATTTGGGGGCTATGCAAGTCACTCAAAATTTAGCATCAAAGGCGTTCTAAGGGATTTACAATCAACAACCCCTTGGTATCTCGGCATCGAAAGTCTTTTGAAGCCCCATAATCGACAAATCTCTTGGGACTAGACATCAATCTTCGTTGGGCGCAACAGCGACAAAAGAATTCAAGCGAGACAATCCGGACTCGACTAAACATGATTTGTTCTTGGGTTGGCTTTACAAACACACAATTGTTAAAATGGTTCACCCACGAACTAAAAAAAAAAAAATCCTTACATGTGTACATATTCTTTTCCTCCTAGTCTCGAAAAAAAAATGACAAAAAGATTTTTATTTTCCTTTTCTTGTAAATAAACTTTCTTTGTCTCCTTACTTGCGTGAAAGTATTTGCTCATAGCTTCTTCCCCAGCGTTCTCCATCACCTTGAACTACGCTGGTCTGATTCCCTTTAAGGGATACGTAGGCAGCCTTTTGGTACGACTAACCCATCATCAAGAGTGATCATGCCTCCATCTTAATCAAAAGCATTAACATCCAAGCAAGTGCGGCTTCAAACAGCAGATACCAGCAAGTGCGGCTTCAAACAGCAGTGTAGACACCCCTTTTTGAACATGTTCATTCTTAATCACACTACTTTTGCGTCTCGCCTTTGATTTGGGTCAAAACTCGTTAAGTTGGACATGTTTTGTTAAGTTTATAACTGACTCCGTTAGTCAGGGACCAAAACGAACATCAAAACTACTGCAGAAGGGCATAAACATGATTCAAGCACATAGATGTATCGTACGAGACATTGATGTCGCCTACGAGACATCCACCTTGACAATCGGGTTTTAGTCAGTTTCCTTGTTGATCTCAACCCCGTTTCTTGGAAAACACTTAAGCAATCCGGGAAAAACCTAATGAGCGATCCTAGAGTCCAAAAATACCTCCTTGGAAATCAAGTCTTTGATTCCCATCCAAACTTACTTCCTTGGCTTAAACCCTAGGTCAAGAAACTCCTATAAATATAGAGGTTCTTGAAACGAAAAACCTCTAGAATGGTCATTCACCCAAAACCACTCAAAATCTGATCAAAGAGGTCCTCACAATCAGCCTCTCTCCCTCACCCACGAAATTCAAGCCTTCATAACACCATTCAAGTCAAGTTCATTGGATCATCAAGGACTTTAGTCAAGGCCGTCCATAGGATTCTCAAGAACACTTAGGTAAAACTCCTTGTTTTCTACCTTCTCATCCTCTTCTTTGTCTTTGAAGTAGTGTGATTCCATCAAAGGATCAGCCTAGAGCCTCTCCAACCCACGGAGATGGTCTCGAAGCGTATGATTCGACATCCCAAATAAATAAGAAATTATTTATTTACTTGTTTTCTTCTTTAGTACATGAATGCATGATTTTAATGATGATGATGATGATGATTTCGTAAGCAAGACCGATCCTAGATCGGTTGGATTGGGTGCTCCTTGACCTTCCCAATCCATAACTTAACCCCCGAACTCAAGAATCTCATGGTCCGTGTTCCGTTAAACATGTTGGCGACTCACAACAATCGAGCAGCAATCAAGTCCTCATGACCCAAAGAGCCGGATCGGACGCGCGTGCTCACAGTGGTGACTCTGCTGGGGATATCATCATAAGAGGGTTAGACTTGTGTTGAAATCATCATCGTTATTCTTAAAATTCTGGATTCTGTACTATAATCTGTTCCCAGAATGGGATGCCTCGTACGAGGGATCGATGTCTCGTACGAGACATCTCAGTTCTGTCCGACTGATCTGGTCCTCTGGTTTGAAAAAGGAATTTTGTTCGGTTCAAACACGTACACAGGGTTCCAGATCTGTTCCCCCCTCTGCTTCTGAGTCTTAGGACCTTCCTAACGCCAAAGAAACTCCCAATATATCATAAAGCTAACCTCTGTTTTGCAGGAGTACTTTGTAATTGATTTATTCCCTGCTTTGCTTGCGTTTGCTTTATGTGTGAACTACGACGGCCTGAGTTCCTCCACAAGAGGGAAACATAGGCAGCCACTTGGCCCAGCCATTGCATGTTTTTGTTTTGCTTTCAAAATTTTTTTTTTCTCTTTTTTCTCTGACACCTAGATCTTGACTCTCACACACGTGCACGCATGTAGAATAATTGCACTACATACCCTATAAACTCGGGTCCCAATCGGAGGACGGATGTTGGTCAGCACCCCCATTCTAACGAATGGCCCTCGCCGGTCTCTCCAAAGATGGTGTACCCACTCTGTGACACGCTCCTAGACTGTGTTCATGGGGAGCCTTAGCCGTAAGCCTTGCATCAACCTCATACATACATACTAGCTAATAAGACACTCCTCGAGACCGGTTGGTTCGATTCTTAGGGTTGTTTTAATCTTTGCCCAAGATAACGCATTTTCTACAATCTATAATGCTCCCTTCATGAATTCTTGATGAATGTCCCTTCGGTTAAATTGCTAAACAAAGGATTACGATGATGAGATGAGAATTTTTCTACGAGGATTCGAGTCTAGTCTCTCTCACCGTCAAAACCCTGCATTTGACAATGTCCCTTTCGGTTGTCCCTTATAAGAATTCATAAGGTTTGATTGCATTAGAAGCGTTGTTTAACAAAGTGCAAAACAACTACGGAAGCACTTAGGTTTGGATAATTGAATGGTGGATTCCGATGAGAATATGAGACCTTTGCCCGAATTGTCCGTTTGGGAGAGCGAAATACAGGTGAAAAACAAGGGGCTCATATTCTAGGGTGACAGAATCTACTGTTCCAGGATGAACTAGATAGTAACCTCTCAAAATAGATTAAATTCCGTCCGACCAAAAGGATTAAAATCTGCAAATCTGACTGTCAGGCTAGATGTCTCGTACGAGACATCCATGTCTCGTACGAGATATCTCTCCTTTTCTGTGATTCTGTCGTGTTGGTCAGCCTATCTCATAAAAGCCAACTTGTTAGGACCCCATCCTAGATTGACACAGTTTCTGCACTCTAGGTCCGTCTGATCACCAAGGTAGCTCCACACTCCCAACACGATCGCTTCGGTAGTCTACATTCATGATCCCAAGACCAAGAGACTAGAAAAAGTCGTAGTAATGGCCGGTACCCCCATCACTGACTTAGAAACCACTAAGACCGTCATTGCACGACTTGAGTAGCAAGTCAAAGAGCAAGCTGAAATTGCCGCCCGTGAGAGTGATTGTCACGCCAAAGACATAGACTCCGTTCTGCAAGAGCTCCAAGAACTCAAAAGGGGTAATAAGAAGTCAAAAACCCTCTCCAAAGATGGGGAGTCCCATGCTAGGAAAAAGAATAAGAGGGATGATGATTCTGACTCTGATTCAAATACATCAGACTCTTCCTCATCCTCCGATGATGAGGATACTAAGGCAAGTGATAAGAAAAAGAAAGCTAGTGATGACACCAACTTCATCAACTCTGCCACTGCCGAGTTTCTTGAAAAGAGGTTTACACATATTGGTCTAGCAAAGGGATCCATCGTTCCATTTGACCCCATTGCGCTCCGCAAGTCAATCTTTAAGCTACCACGAAAGTTCCGCACTCCTGACATGGCCAAGTTCAACGGCACTACTTGTCCTCGTGTTCATGTTGAAACTTACACTTGGGCCATGCTTCCGATGAAAGTGGATGACACTGTCTTGGCCCAAAGCTTTCCCCAAACTTTAGAGGGGGCGGCAAGGGATTGGTACATGTCTCTACCCTTATCCACAAGGACCGATTGGGCTACCGCATGTGAGGTCTTCCAAAGGCGTTTCGAGGACAACACTACTTACCGTCCCACCAAAAGGGACCTCGATCAAATCAAACAAGGTGCTAATGAAACATTTGATGACTTTGTCAAAAGGTGGAGAGCGAAGATCACCGAGATTGTTGATAGGCCGACTACGGATGACCAAATGCACATCTTCCTGAAATCACTCCGTAATGAGTATGAGGACCGCCTCTCCGGTACTTTCTTCCCAACCTTCTCTGAACTTCATAAAGCCAGTCTTCGACTAGATGACATCTTCAAAAGTAGGAAAGAGGCTAAGAGAGATAGTGGATACCGCTACACTAGCAAAGGCTCTACTAGCAAAGACACATCCGTCAATGCTATCGCTTTCAATAACCAAGGGAGGAGAAACTATTCCTCCGTCCCTCCACCAAACAAAGCCAAGAACGGTCGCAAGAAAGAAAGAGTCTACAATAAACTAGAAGGTATCACTCAAGAAGAACTTTTTGATATACTCGTAGAAGCCGGAAAGGTCACACCAAGGAAACCTCCTACCATTCCAAGGGAACTCCCTGCAAATCATGCTCACCACCTCTACTGCAAGTTCCACCAATTTAGTGGTCATGATACCAACTCCTGCAACCACCTCAAAGATGTGATCCAAGATCTCATAGACTCTAAGCAACTAGGGGTTCCTAATGTAGTGACAAACCCCCTCCCAACTGAGGGAGGAGGGATCAATGTAATAGAAATAGCTAGTGAAGAAGAGGAGACTACTCGCCTAGTCCCAAATGTGGGCGAGAGTATTCCAAAATTTAATAATAAAATTTCTTTCTATTACATGTTGTCTTGGGATCAAGTACTAGATAGAAAGAATAATAAAGAAAAGGAAGATGTTAACTTACTCACCCGCTCCGGTCGAGTCATAATCAACAAAGATCCAAGAATAGAAGAGCCATCATCTTCGAAAGAGACCGAACCCGTTGAGCTTGACGATCCACTTCTTAAACAACTAAAGAAAACACAAGCCAACATTTCCATATGGGATCTCTTAGGCTCATCTCATAAGGCATCGAATGATGATCTATAAAGCTTTAGCCTAAGTTGAAGTGCCCAAGGAAATAACTCCCGAATAGTTAACGCAAATAGTAGGCCAAATCCAATTTGGCAATGTGATCACATTTACCAACTTAGATCTACCACAGTATGGTGGAGGGCACACCGAAGCTCTCTACATAACCGCAAGGGTCAATGGGCATCAAATCCCCGGAATACTGGTAGACAATGGATCCGCCATAAATGTCTTACCCAAAAAAGTCATGGTAACGCTTGGCCTTACCTCAAGAGAGCTAAAACAGTCAACTCTTACTGTACGAGGGTTTGATTGCACTGCACGTTCACTTATAGGGGCGATCACTCTAACAGTTATAGTGGGAGAGATAACTACAAAAGCAGAATTCCAAGTCATTGACATCCCTTCCTCCTTCAACATTCTTCTGGGACGTCCGTGGCTACCTCAAACAGGAGGAGTACCATCGACTCTCCATCAGTGTGTCAAGTTTAAACACAACGACACGATAGTCACTGTACTTGGGGAACTAGTCGCTGCTAGCCCGATCCTAGAAATTTAGCATGAGGCGTCCGACCACCTCTTTAATGGATTCGAAATCCAAAAGCAAAGTAGTGTAGAGATGATAGAAGTACGCAATGAAAATGACTATTCCAAGGCGATTCCATTCTCCGGAACACGCCCAATGCTTAACATGATGCTAAAAGAAGGATACTTCCCCGGTCTCGGACTTGGCAAGAATTTACAAGGGATAAAAGAGTCACCACCTGTTGTTCTATATCCCCAAAATATGGTCTAGGGTATGTGTCACCACTCAAGAGCATCCCTAAGGAAGAAAGGGATTGGACCTCATACATAGTGCCACTAGAACCGCCCTATCGAAAAACTCTAAACGGGTACTTTGTACGCGAGGGGGAAAACTTGCCATATTTCATGTTCCCTGAACCATGGATTGGCCATAGGGGGAAGTGCTAACCGGGCTTTGAAATCATCAGTGACTGTGATCCGTACTCACTTGAAACAGAACCGATGCAATTCTTGTGGCTACCTCGAGAATCAGGGGGTACCAAGGTCGAAGCATTTAGTGAGTGGGACTTTGTGTTGGGAGAAGATCTACTGCGCCAATTTCTCAACCTTTGCAAGCTAGAGGAAACTCAGATCAATGCAATAGACAAGGGGGACGCTCCAAAGCAAGACTACACCAAGCTCATCAAGAAGTGTGACGAGCCCATCAAGAACTGGTACACAATTGGGGGACCCATAACAAGTGAAGACTTCTTGATCAAAGAATTAGGATGCACTCCCCATCCCCATAGGGAAAGAAAATTTGTAACTCTCACCTTAGAGTAAGACACCGCTACCGATGAGCTCACCCAAGAGGACTTGGATGCTATCGCGGAATGTGTATTCCCCTACTTTCTTAATGAAAACATAGATCTTTCTGAGTATCCTGAGATTTCTAGCATCATAAAAGATGAATTAACTAATAACTCTAACGAATTAGATAATAATGAGTCATATGACGAGATAGATCAAGAAAATAAACAAATCTTAAAAGAAATTAATAAGAAAGTAGGTCGTCATGGCGGAAATGGTTCTATTGATGCCGAAGAAATGTAAATAGTTAATCTGGGGACGGACGATGATCCGAAAGAGACCAAGATTGGCAGTTTCTTCAAGGGGGAAGACCGACAAGCCCTCATAGCGCTTCTTTGAAAATTTGTAGATATGTTCGCTTGGTCCTACAAAGATATGCCGGGGCTAGCCAACTCGATTGTTGAGCATAAGATACCGCTGCTTCCCGATTCGAAGCCAGTCAAGCAGAAACTCCGTAGAATTAAGCCCGAGTGGTCGGTACAATACAAGCAAGAGATAGAGAAACTCCTAAGTGTTGGGTTCATCAAAGTGATAGAGTACCCAACCTGGTTGGCTAATACTGTACAGGTTTCCAAGGCAAACGGAAAGGTCCGCGTCTGTGTTGATTTCCGTGATCTCAACAGAGCATCTCCGAAAGATGATTTTCCTCTTCCCAACATAGACATGCTCGTTGACAATACCGCGAAATATGAAGTCCGTTCATTCGTAGACGGATTCGCTGGTTACAACATGATCCTCATAGCCGAGGAGGACCAACACAAAACATCGTTCACCAAACCTTGGGGGACGTTCTGTTATACAGTCATGCCATTCAGACTCAAAAATGCTGGAGCCACGTACTAGAGAGCTGTAACTGCACTGTTCCATGACATTATACATAAAGAGATGGAGGTGTACGTTGATGACATGATCATACACTCCAAAGGCTCCAATGGGCAGCACTTCATCGACCTCAGAAAATTCTTTGAAAGGTTGAGACACTACAAGATGAGACTTAATCCGGCCAAGTGCACATTTGGGGTAGTGAAAGGAAAAGTCCTTGGGTATATGGTCACCGAGCGTGGTATAGAAGCTGATCCCGCTAAAATCAAAGCCATCATTGACATGCCTCCACCTAAGACGCAAAAAGAAGTCAAGGGATTCATGGGTCGCCTTCAGTACATTAGTCGTTTCATTAATCAGCTCACGACGATGTGCGAACCCATTTTTAAGCTCCTCAAGAAGAATGCATCCCTAGAATGGACCGAAGAATGCCAAGAAGCCTTCAAAAAAGTCAAAGAATACTTGGTAAATCCACCAGTATTGGTCCTACCACATAAAGAGAAACCATTGACCTTGTACCTCACAGTCAATGATACTGCATTGGGGGCTATTCTAGCACAAGAGCAACCCGATTCGAAGAAAGAGAATGCCGTGTACTTTGTCAGCCGTCGCTTCCAAGGGGCTGAATTGAATTACTCTGTATTAGAAAAGTCGTGTGCTGCACTGGTATGGGTAGCTGAGAGACTAAAACCGTACATTGAAGCGTTTCCTGTACAACTGATTACCCGAATGGACCCAATGAAGTACATCTTTGAGAATCGCATGTATCCTCTAGAATAGCTAATTGTTACTTTATGCTCGCGGTGTCACGACCCGAAATCTAGGCTCTATTTTATTGGTATTAAATAATTATTATTTATTTATTTGCTTAATTTTGTATTTAAATTATTGTTTATTAAAAATATTTATGTGTGCATTTTATGTTTCATAATAATATGCCTAGCATTTTAATTGAGTCGTTGGGGTTAGTGTAGTATTGTGGGGTCTTAATTGTTAGTAGGGAGAGTAAGCATTCGTGTTAGTGTTATAGGAGGGGCCTTTGTGAAAGTTTCAAATAATTCTTCATCTACTCCCCTCTCCTCCCTCTCTCCTCACCATCATTTTCCCAGCTCAACTCTCTCTCTCTCTCTCCATTGTGGGTAAGCTTTTCTCCCTTACTTCTCTCTTCATTTTCTTCATCTTCCCCTCATAATCTCTCATTTCTTAAAACGCGAAATGTGTTTAGATCGTCGATAGGATCGCGTAGAATCAAAAAGAATTGAAATCCGTCAACTTTGAGAAAATCCGGGTAAGTCGCTTTTCCCCCATTTTTATGCTAAAATGTTCCTTTCATGTTCATATAATGCTTTAGTTGTTATATATGAAGTTTGATTGAGTTTGAGATTTATTTGGAATTTATTTGAGTTTTTGGGCAAAAATGGTGATATTATGATTTTGGGATTTAATCTAGGATTAGAGTTGTTAGATGATGTGATTTAGGTCCCCTCTTAGCTTAAATATGGTTTTGGTTCATTGTGAACTTGTTAGAAGGATTGGTTTGGAGTATTTTAGAGATTGGGGTGATTTTGGTTCGAACATGATAAACCCAGCTCTGTTTTCCCGGCTGGAATCCAGACCAGGCGCCCGCCCGCCTGGACCCAAGCGCCCGCCTGCACACCCTTTCCTGTTGGCCAAACCTTCTGTTGAAACAGGCGCCCGCCCGCCCCCTACCAGGCGCCCGCCCGCCCCCTGGTTCAGAATTCTCCCTTTTTCTTGGTTTAAGACTTAAGGCTTATCTAGTTTAAGTTTATTTATTCTAATTAACTTAAGATAACACCGTGGAACACTTTAGTAATTAAAATTGGTTCCTTTGTGAACAATAGTGTTATATAATTTGATCAAGTATTGTATGGGCATCTTATGATGTATTTGTGTTTGTTCCAACCGAATTGAATTTCGCGTAAGACTTGGCCTAGGTTTGAGGCGATGTCCTATAGTACCTAGAGGGTTGTTATTGAACACCAAGGTGTAGGGTTTAGTCCTGTCGTGATCATGTTCTAATAAGTGTAACCTTTTGGATTCGTTTGGGATGTTTAGAATTGGTTCGTTACGAACGGAGGTAAAGTGAAAATTGGTAATTGGGTACCTACGGTTTGATTAACCTTAAGGTGTATTCATTCTGATTTCCTACTTTGTAATTCCAGGTGTGATGAGATGGTTGAGTTCATAGTACTAGTACATCTCTATGAGTAAACGTTTAGGATAATTTTGGGTTATAGTCGTTGTAGTATTTGTGAGCGACCGTTTGAGTTGTGTTCTTTATGATTAACTCGTGGGTATCGTCTTTGGAATGTATCTGGTATGGTTCCTCTTTATGAAATTACTGTATTCTAATAATCATTGTTGTTGTGCTCTTTATGAGAAATTCCGTTTATCGTTGTTGTACTCTTCATGAGAAACTCTGTTATCGTTGTTGTTAAACTCTTCATGAGTAACCGTTGCATATTTATGGTGATTAATTGGTATGGTTCCCTACTTTGGAACCCTTTTTATGTTTACAAAGCTAGTATTCATTACTTAGCATTATTGAAAGTCCAGCTGGTTATTTGTGTATCGAGTCAGGCAATGGATAATGCTATAATGGCACGAGCCAAGTCCAGTATAGCATCGCCCATTGGTCCTTCTGTCCTCATCCAGATTGGCCTTGGTTGGGATGAGCTAGCTCCGTTGTGGGTATTCTAGCTAATCGTTTTGGAGCATGACTTTGTGGCATGGCTCCCGCCCCTTGTGGCACTTTATCATTGTTATTGGTTCCGGTACCGGGTTTTTTCTTCAGCTTTTATGCGAATATGAAGATGATTTGTTTGATTGATGGGTTGAGTGGTCACTTCTGACCGGGGATTCCTCTTCAGCTTTCATGCTATTATGAAGATGATGATTTGTTGATTATTGAAGCTGCGCAGCGATCCTTTATTTGGATGTACCGGTTGGAAACCTTGGCTAATATCCTTTGTTATGTGTTTACTTTCCGCTGCTATCTGTTGACTGTTAATTGTTACATGCTATGTGATATTTATCATTGCTTATTGCTTATTGCATTATAGCATGTCATGTAGTTGCATTAGTAACTTACTGAGATTTTATCTCACCCCGTTTATTTCCATCTTTGTTTTTCCTTAACCCCCCCAGGAGGAAAAGGATTAGGATTCGCGGATCGAGGAGGACGTCGAGAGGATTGAGATTTTGGGGCAGGTTGTTATGGATCGGTTTACATTATTTAAATGTATAACCTTTTGGGGATAGTTTTACCATTATTGACGTCATTAAGAATTGTATATTTTGTTCTTTTGGGTATAAGCTGTGGAGCTTATGTTAGATGTACTTTGTTGATTTAAACTTGGATTTGTAAAACCTTGTGTTATCATCTTTTGGTTCAAAATGAAATTTTTAACTTCTATATTTCAGAGTTTTGGTTTTAAGTCGACGTCCAGATCGCGGTCTCGGGCCCGCGGGGTTCGGGGTCGCGACAGTTGGTATCAGAGCTATGGTTTAGCTCTATGTATAAGTATAGGTGGATTAGTATGACCTAGGAGGGTAGTGTGTTCGGAGTGAGTAACAATTGTTATTTTATGCAGGTACTTGTTTGAAATGGCTCGAAGGAGAAGTGGTGAAAGTAATACCGGTAATGCAAATCAGAATGAAACAAGGGATGAAGCCCGTGCAATGTTTCAGAGCATGTTTGAGGCGGCCATGAAGGCCATACATGATCAAGGTCCGAGGGTAGAACAAGCAGCACCACCCCGCTACGGATTGGAACAATTTCTGAAATTGAAACCGGTTGAGTTCAATGGGGAACCCGATGTAAGGAAGGCCGAACTATGGATTGAGTCGATGGAGAAAATTTATGATGTCTTTGGTTGCACCGGTGAAGACAAGGTCCGGTTTGCGGCTTATAAACTTGTGGGTGCCGCCGAGCATTGGTGGAAGGGTGTTAAAGCGAGTTGGGATGATACTCACACAGTGTATGCATGGGAATTGTTTGTGCGAAAGTTCAAGGAGCATTTCATTCCGGTAGTGGATCAAAACCGATAGGAGATCGAGCTTCTCAACTTGGAGCAAGGTTTGTTGTCTATAGCTCAATACTCGGCTAAGTTCATGGAATTAGCCCGGTATTGTGACTATCTTGTGAGGACCGAGGAGCAGAAAGCTATGAGATTCATCCGGGGTTTGAAGACTTCTATTCGGACTCAGCTTATAGCCCAGAGGATTGTGACATTTCAGGATGCGGTAGACCGGGCATACTTGATCGAGCAAGATATTGGGGAGCATAAGAGGAAGACCGAGGTTGCAAATGCGGGTAAACAAGTAAGCCATGCTAAATCTCAACCACATCACCGTTCAGATAACCGAGGTAATTTGGGAGCACCATCTCAGTTTAAGGAACAAACCGCGCTAGGGAATCCGGGTACTACTCCGGGGAAACAAGGGAAACAAGGTAGGTGGCTTTGCACGTACTGTCAGAGGGAAGGCCATTTGGAGGATAAGTGTTGGAAGAAGCAAGGAAAATGTATCAATTGTGGTCAACTGGGTCACTTCATAAAATACTGTCCGAGGTTTAAGGTTCAATCATCAGGAACAGGAACCAGTACTTCACCGGGTCAGAAGAGGGATGCTTCGGGGAACCCTAAGGTATAGGGCAGAGTAATTGCGACCAATCAGCACTCACCAGGTAACGGATAATTTCAGGAGGTATTATTTTGCGTCGTGAGAGCGAGCGCGTGCATTTTAGGATCATCGAATTTATGTGTTTCTGTGCATTAGTTGCATTTATTTCTTCTGAGTCTTTGACTTATGTGTTGTAGGTGTCTACTCCTACGGAGGAGTTTAGGGTGTCTGATGAAGTCTTATATGCTTATGATGTGCTTAAGTATGGTTATGTCTCACCTGCTAAATTAGCCATATTGCTATTGCATGATTTTGATGTCACTATTGCTTTAGTCTATTGTTGTAAGGGGATTGTTATATTCTCCATTCTTAATTTCTTAAAACTGTTTGAGACCGTTCCTTTGGGTAGAGTTATACCTATCTTTTCTTAATTGAAATCCGAGTATTTAGTTTCGGTCAATTTGTTGGGTGTATTTATCATTCGTAAGATTTTCATTTTCTTCCGAATAGTACCTAGTGTTTGAGGAGAAGCTTGGGTTAAATTGAGTTGTTATAGTACAAGGTTGTAGTGCTAATATTTAGATCAATGTCCTTATGACATCGGTTGAGTTATAAGAGTGGAGGATTCAAATTGAGGATTTCTGGATAGGAGATTTTGGTCACTTTTAGTACATCTCCGTGAATGCATCGGAATGGATTAGTATGGAGAGGTGTACGATTTGTTATGGATTATGAGTTTGTTGTAGGAGTTATAATCATTAATGGTGGTAACCGTGTTAAGTTAGAAAGGACCAAGTACATTTTGGGAGAGTAATAATTTCTCGATTTATGTTAAAGGCATTTTGAAATTTTGGTTAAATAGTGGTTCTATGGTTTTAAATCCCTTCTTGGCGGCGTTTTCCGAATTGGATCAAGGGTATGTGAAGGAAGGGGAGTATCAATACTTGGGCATAATTAAGGAATATCATGATTTGGTATTGGGTCAGTTGGAACGTTGCTAGCTAATTGGTTTATTATGATGGTAGTACTATGGAGCCTAAGTATCATTAGGTTAATAAATGTATGCGTGAAAGACTAACGTGGCTTAGCTATTGAGGATTTGAGATTTGGTGATTTCCTTGAGTATATGAGAACAGATTATTAACTAAAAAGGGAGTTAGAGGAAATACCATGAAGATAAAATTTAGATCATTTTCGGACTACTGAGTATTCGTAATTATTTTAGACTTTCAAGGATTGGAGTGTTATGACGATGATATTATGGCGTAGATTTAAGTGCACATTTTGTATTAAAATTTTGGGTTTATATTACACCTCTAGTTTAAGGTGCTACCTAGAGCGAGAGCACTATAATGGTAATCCTTAGAGATGTAGCCATTTCGATGAGTATTGTGGAAATAGAAATTTCTTTGGCCTTTTTATATTTTAAAAGCTAATTTAGCTCGAGATGGTAATGTTTTGAACTTCTGGGGAATAATACTAAGTATGCGATTTACAAATGGAAGTACCTTTGCGGTGTAGTTAAGGTTATGAATAAGGCGAGTTTGATATACCTCGAGAATTATGTGTGGAAATAATTTGAATACTTCGATTTTGAGTACGGATTTTGATTAGTAATGAAGTTAATGATGGAATGATTCGGTTCGAGAGGTGGTGTTATCGTAAGCATTATTTAAGGTTACCTTGTGGTGGTTTAGAATGGATGATTGAGGAATTTGGAAAATGACGGTACTATCGTATTAATGGCTACTTGATCTTTCGGGTAAGTCTCGTTAAAATTCGGGTCGAATTTTCTTTAAGGGGGAGTGAATGTCACGACCCGAAATCTAGGCTCTATTTTATTGGTATTAAATAATTATTATTTATTTATTTGCTTAATTTTGTATTTAAATTATTGTTTATTAAAAATATTTATGTGTGCATTTTATGTTTCATAATAATATGCCTAGCATTTTAATTGAGTCGTTGGGGTTAGTGTAGTATTGTGGGGTCTTAATTGTTAGTAGGGAGAGTAAGCATTCGTGTTAGTGTTATAGGAGGGGCCTTTGTGAAAGTTTCAAATAATTCTTCATCTACTCCCCTCTCCTCCCTCTCTCCTCACCATCATTTTCCCAGCTCAACTCTCTCTCTCTCTCTCCATTGTGGGTAAGCTTTTCTCCCTTACTTCTCTCTTCATTTTCTTCATCTTCCCCTCATAATCTCTCATTTCTTAAAACGCGAAATGTGTTTAGATCGTCGATAGGATCGCGTAGAATCAAAAAGAATTGAAATCCGTCAACTTTGAGAAAATCCGGGTAAGTCGCTTTTCCCCCATTTTTATGCTAAAATGTTCCTTTCATGTTCATATAATGCTTTAGTTGTTATATATGAAGTTTGATTGAGTTTGAGATTTATTTGGAATTTATTTGAGTTTTTGGGCAAAAATGGTGATATTATGATTTTGGGATTTAATCTAGGATTAGAGTTGTTAGATGATGTGATTTAGGTCCCCTCTTAGCTTAAATATGGTTTTGGTTCATTGTGGAACTTGTTAGAAGGATTGGTTTGGAGTATTTTAGAGATTGGGGTGATTTTGGTTCGAACATGATAAACCCAGCTCTGTTTTCCCGGCTGGAATCCAGACCAGGCGCCCGCCCGCCTGGACCCAAGCGCCCGCCTGCACACCCTTTCCTGTTGGCCAAACCTTCTGTTGAAACAGGCGCCCGCCCGCCCCCTACCAGGCGCCCGCCCGCCCCCTGGTTCAGAATTCTCCCTTTTTCTTGGTTTAAGACTTAAGGCTTATCTAGTTTAAGTTTATTTATTCTAATTAACTTAAGATAACACCGTGGAACACTTTAGTAATTAAAATTGGTTCCTTTGTGAACAATAGTGTTATATAATTTGATCAAGTATTGTATGGGCATCTTATGATGTATTTGTGTTTGTTCCAACCGAATTGAATTTCGCGTAAGACTTGGCCTAGGTTTGAGGCGATGTCCTATAGTACCTAGAGGGTTGTTATTGAACACCAAGGTGTAGGGTTTAGTCCTGTCGTGATCATGTTCTAATAAGTGTAACCTTTTGGATTCGTTTGGGATGTTTAGAATTGGTTCGTTACGAACGGAGGTAAAGTGAAAATTGGTAATTGGGTACCTACGGTTTGATTAACCTTAAGGTGTATTCATTCTGATTTCCTACTTTGTAATTCCAGGTGTGATGAGATGGTTGAGTTCATAGTACTAGTACATCTCTATGAGTAAACGTTTAGGATAATTTTGGGTTATAGTCGTTGTAGTATTTGTGAGCGACCGTTTGAGTTGTGTTCTTTATGATTAACTCGTGGGTATCGTCTTTGGAATGTATCTGGTATGGTTCCTCTTTATGAAATTACTGTATTCTAATAATCATTGTTGTTGTGCTCTTTATGAGAAATTCCGTTTATCGTTGTTGTACTCTTCATGAGAAACTCTGTTATCGTTGTTGTTAAACTCTTCATGAGTAACCGTTGCATATTTATGGTGATTAATTGGTATGGTTCCCTACTTTGGAACCCTTTTTATGTTTACAAAGCTAGTATTCATTACTTAGCATTATTGAAAGTCCAGCTGGTTATTTGTGTATCGAGTCAGGCAATGGATAATGCTATAATGGCACGAGCCAAGTCCAGTATAGCATCGCCCATTGGTCCTTCTGTCCTCATCCAGATTGGCCTTGGTTGGGATGAGCTAGCTCCGTTGTGGGTATTCTAGCTAATCGTTTTGGAGCATGACTTTGTGGCATGGCTCCCGCCCCTTGTGGCACTTTATCATTGTTATTGGTTCCGGTACCGGGTTTTTCTTCAGCTTTTATGCGAATATGAAGATGATTTGTTTGATTGATGGGTTGAGTGGTCACTTCTGACCGGGGATTCCTCTTCAGCTTTCATGCTATTATGAAGATGATGATTTGTTGATTATTGAAGCTGCGCAGCGATCCTTTATTTGGATGTACCGGTTTGGAAACCTTGGCTAATATCCTTTGTTATGTGTTTACTTTCCGCTGCTATCTGTTGACTGTTAATTGTTACATGCTATGTGATATTTATCATTGCTTATTGCTTATTGCATTATAGCATGTCATGTAGTTGCATTAGTAACTTACTGAGATTTTATCTCACCCCGTTTATTTCCATCTTTGTTTTTCCTTAACCCCCCCAGGAGGAAAAGGATTAGGATTCGCGGATCGAGGAGGACGTCGAGAGGATTGAGATTTTGGGGCAGGTTGTTATGGATCGGTTTACATTATTTAAATGTATAACCTTTTGGGGATAGTTTTACCATTATTGACGTCATTAAGAATTGTATATTTTGTTCTTTTGGGTATAAGCTGTGGAGCTTATGTTAGATGTACTTTGTTGATTTAAACTTGGATTTGTAAAACCTTGTGTTATCATCTTTTGGTTCAAAATGAAATTTTTAACTTCTATATTTCAGAGTTTTGGTTTTAAGTCGACGTCCAGATCGCGGTCTCGGGCCCGCGGGGTTCGGGGTCGCGACAGTTGGTATCAGAGCTATGGTTTAGCTCTATGTATAAGTATAGGTGGATTAGTATGACCTAGGAGGGTAGTGTGTTCGGAGTGAGTAACAATTGTTATTTTATGCAGGTACTTGTTTGAAATGGCTCGAAGGAGAAGTGGTGAAAGTAATACCGGTAATGCAAATCAGAATGAAACAAGGGATGAAGCCCGTGCAATGTTTCAGAGCATGTTTGAGGCGGCCATGAAGGCCATACATGATCAAGGTCCGAGGGTAGAACAAGCAGCACCACCCCGCTACGGATTGGAACAATTTCTGAAATTGAAACCGGTTGAGTTCAATGGGGAACCCGATGTAAGGAAGGCCGAACTATGGATTGAGTCGATGGAGAAAATTTATGATGTCTTTGGTTGCACCGGTGAAGACAAGGTCCGGTTTGCGGCTTATAAACTTGTGGGTGCCGCCGAGCATTGGTGGAAGGGTGTTAAAGCGAGTTGGGATGATACTCACACAGTGTATGCATGGGAATTGTTTGTGCGAAAGTTCAAGGAGCATTTCATTCCGGTAGTGGATCAAAACCGATAGGAGATCGAGCTTCTCAACTTGGAGCAAGGTTTGTTGTCTATAGCTCAATACTCGGCTAAGTTCATGGAATTAGCCCGGTATTGTGACTATCTTGTGAGGACCGAGGAGCAGAAAGCTATGAGATTCATCCGGGGTTTGAAGACTTCTATTCGGACTCAGCTTATAGCCCAGAGGATTGTGACATTTCAGGATGCGGTAGACCGGGCATACTTGATCGAGCAAGATATTGGGGAGCATAAGAGGAAGACCGAGGTTGCAAATGCGGGTAAACAAGTAAGCCATGCTAAATCTCAACCACATCACCGTTCAGATAACCGAGGTAATTTGGGAGCACCATCTCAGTTTAAGGAACAAACCGCGCTAGGGAATCCGGGTACTACTCCGGGGAAACAAGGGAAACATGGTAGGTGGCTTTGCACGTACTGTCAGAGGGAAGGCCATTTGGAGGATAAGTGTTGGAAGAAGCAAGGAAAATGTATCAATTGTGGTCAACTGGGTCACTTCATAAAATACTGTCCGAGGTTTAAGGTTCAATCATCAGGAACAGGAACCAGTACTTCACCGGGTCAGAAGAGGGATGCTTCGGGGAACCCTAAGGTATAGGGCAGAGTAATTGCGACCAATCAGCACTCACCAGGTAACGGATAAATTTCAGGAGGTATTATTTTGCGTCGTGAGAGCGAGCGCGTGCATTTTAGGATCATCGAATTTATGTGTTTCTGTGCATTAGTTGCATTTATTTCTTCTGAGTCTTTGACTTATGTGTTGTAGGTGTCTACTCCTACGGAGGAGTTTAGGGTGTCTGATGAAGTCTTATATGCTTATGATGTGCTTAAGTATGGTTATGTCTCACCTGCTAAATTAGCCATATTGCTATTGCATGATTTTGATGTCACTATTGCTTTAGTCTATTGTTGTAAGGGGATTGTTATATTCTCCATTCTTAATTTCTTAAAACTGTTTGAGACCGTTCCTTTGGGTAGAGTTATACCTATCTTTTCTTAATTGAAATCCGAGTATTTAGTTTCGGTCAATTTGTTGGGTGTATTTATCATTCGTAAGATTTTCATTTTCTTCCGAATAGTACCTAGTGTTTGAGGAGAAGCTTGGGTTAAATTGAGTTGTTATAGTACAAGGTTGTAGTGCTAATATTTAGATCAATGTCCTTATGACATCGGTTGAGTTATAAGAGTGGAGGATTCAAATTGAGGATTTCTGGATAGGAGATTTTGGTCACTTTTAGTACATCTCCGTGAATGCATCGGAATGGATTAGTATGGAGAGGTGTACGATTTGTTATGGATTATGAGTTTGTTGTAGGAGTTATAATCATTAATGGTGGTAACCGTGTTAAGTTAGAAAGGACCAAGTACATTTTGGGAGAGTAATAATTTCTCGATTTATGTTAAAGGCATTTTGAAATTTTGGTTAAATAGTGGTTCTATGGTTTTAAATCCCTTCTTGGCGGCGTTTTCCGAATTGGATCAAGGGTATGTGAAGGAAGGGGAGTATCAATACTTGGGCATAATTAAGGAATATCATGATTTGGTATTGGGTCAGTTGGAACGTTGCTAGCTAATTGGTTTATTATGATGGTAGTACTATGGAGCCTAAGTATCATTAGGTTAATAAATGTATGCGTGAAAGACTAACGTGGCTTAGCTATTGAGGATTTGAGATTTGGTGATTTCCTTGAGTATATGAGAACAGATTATTAACTAAAAAGGGAGTTAGAGGAAATACCATGAAGATAAAATTTAGATCATTTTCGGACTACTGAGTATTCGTAATTATTTTAGACTTTCAAGGATTGGAGTGTTATGACGATGATATTATGGCGTAGATTTAAGTGCACATTTTGTATTAAAATTTTGGGTTTATATTACACCTCTAGTTTAAGGTGCTACCTAGAGCGAGAGCACTATAATGGTAATCCTTAGAGATGTAGCCATTTCGATGAGTATTGTGGAAATAGAAATTTCTTTGGCCTTTTTATATTTTAAAAGCTAATTTAGCTCGAGATGGTAATGTTTTGAACTTCTGGGGAATAATACTAAGTATGCGATTTACAAATGGAAGTACCTTTGCGGTGTAGTTAAGGTTATGAATAAGGCGAGTTTGATATACCTCGAGAATTATGTGTGGAAATAATTTGAATACTTCGATTTTGAGTACGGATTTTGATTAGTAATGAAGTTAATGATGGAATGATTCGGTTCGAGAGGTGGTGTTATCGTAAGCATTATTTAAGGTTACCTTGTGGTGGTTTAGAATGGATGATTGAGGAATTTGGAAAATGACGGTACTATCGTATTAATGGCTACTTGATCTTTCGGGTAAGTCTCGTTAAAATTCGGGTCGAATTTTCTTTAAGGGGGAGTGAATGTCACGACCCGAAATCTAGGCTCTATTTTATTGGTATTAAATAATTATTATTTATTTATTTGCTTAATTTTGTATTTAAATTATTGTTTATTAAAAATATTTATGTGTGCATTTTATGTTTCATAATAATATGCCTAGCATTTTAATTGAGTCGTTGGGGTTAGTGTAGTATTGTGGGGTCTTAATTGTTAGTAGGGAGAGTAAGCATTCGTGTTAGTGTTATAGGAGGGGCCTTTGTGAAAGTTTCAAATAATTCTTCATCTACTCCCCTCTCCTCCCTCTCTCCTCACCATCATTTTCCCAGCTCAACTCTCTCTCTCTCTCTCCATTGTGGGTAAGCTTTTCTCCCTTACTTCTCTCTTCATTTTCTTCATCTTCCCCTCATAATCTCTCATTTCTTAAAACGCGAAATGTGTTTAGATCGTCGATAGGATCGCGTAGAATCAAAAAGAATTGAAATCCGTCAACTTTGAGAAAATCCGGGTAAGTCGCTTTTCCCCCATTTTTATGCTAAAATGTTCCTTTCATGTTCATATAATGCTTTAGTTGTTATATATGAAGTTTGATTGAGTTTGAGATTTATTTGGAATTTATTTGAGTTTTTGGGCAAAAATGGTGATATTATGATTTTGGGATTTAATCTAGGATTAGAGTTGTTAGATGATGTGATTTAGGTCCCCTCTTAGCTTAAATATGGTTTTGGTTCATTGTGGAACTTGTTAGAAGGATTGGTTTGGAGTATTTTAGAGATTGGGGTGATTTTGGTTCGAACATGATAAACCCAGCTCTGTTTTCCCGGCTGGAATCCAGACCAGGCGCCCGCCCGCCTGGACCCAAGCGCCCGCCTGCACACCCTTTCCTGTTGGCCAAACCTTCTGTTGAAACAGGCGCCCGCCCGCCCCCTACCAGGCGCCCGCCCGCCCCCTGGTTCAGAATTCTCCCTTTTTCTTGGTTTAAGACTTAAGGCTTATCTAGTTTAAGTTTATTTATTCTAATTAACTTAAGATAACACCGTGGAACACTTTAGTAATTAAAATTGGTTCCTTTGTGAACAATAGTGTTATATAATTTGATCAAGTATTGTATGGGCATCTTATGATGTATTTGTGTTTGTTCCAACCGAATTGAATTTCGCGTAAGACTTGGCCTAGGTTTGAGGCGATGTCCTATAGTACCTAGAGGGTTGTTATTGAACACCAAGGTGTAGGGTTTAGTCCTGTCGTGATCATGTTCTAATAAGTGTAACCTTTTGGATTCGTTTGGGATGTTTAGAATTGGTTCGTTACGAACGGAGGTAAAGTGAAAATTGGTAATTGGGTACCTACGGTTTGATTAACCTTAAGGTGTATTCATTCTGATTTCCTACTTTGTAATTCCAGGTGTGATGAGATGGTTGAGTTCATAGTACTAGTACATCTCTATGAGTAAACGTTTAGGATAATTTTGGGTTATAGTCGTTGTAGTATTTGTGAGCGACCGTTTGAGTTGTGTTCTTTATGATTAACTCGTGGGTATCGTCTTTGGAATGTATCTGGTATGGTTCCTCTTTATGAAATTACTGTATTCTAATAATCATTGTTGTTGTGCTCTTTATGAGAAATTCCGTTTATCGTTGTTGTACTCTTCATGAGAAACTCTGTTATCGTTGTTGTTAAACTCTTCATGAGTAACCGTTGCATATTTATGGTGATTAATTGGTATGGTTCCCTACTTTGGAACCCTTTTTATGTTTACAAAGCTAGTATTCATTACTTAGCATTATTGAAAGTCCAGCTGGTTATTTGTGTATCGAGTCAGGCAATGGATAATGCTATAATGGCACGAGCCAAGTCCAGTATAGCATCGCCCATTGGTCCTTCTGTCCTCATCCAGATTGGCCTTGGTTGGGATGAGCTAGCTCCGTTGTGGGTATTCTAGCTAATCGTTTTGGAGCATGACTTTGTGGCATGGCTCCCGCCCCTTGTGGCACTTTATCATTGTTATTGGTTCCGGTACCGGGTTTTTCTTCAGCTTTTATGCGAATATGAAGATGATTTGTTTGATTGATGGGTTGAGTGGTCGCTTCTGACCGGGGATTCCTCTTCAGCTTTCATGCTATTATGAAGATGATGATTTGTTGATTATTGAAGCTGCGCAGCGATCCTTTATTTGGATGTACCGGTTTGGAAACCTTGGCTAATATCCTTTGTTATGTGTTTACTTTCCGCTGCTATCTGTTGACTGTTAATTGTTACATGCTATGTGATATTTATCATTGCTTATTGCTTATTGCATTATAGCATGTCATGTAGTTGCATTAGTAACTTACTGAGATTTTATCTCACCCCGTTTATTTCCATCTTTGTTTTTCCTTAACCCCCCCCAGGAGGAAAAGGATTAGGATTCGCGGATCGAGGAGGACGTCGAGAGGATTGAGATTTTGGGGCAGGTTGTTATGGATCGGTTTACATTATTTAAATGTATAACCTTTTGGGGATAGTTTTACCATTATTGACGTCATTAAGAATTGTATATTTTGTTCTTTTGGGTATAAGCTGTGGAGCTTATGTTAGATGTACTTTGTTGATTTAAACTTGGATTTGTAAAACCTTGTGTTATCATCTTTTGGTTCAAAATGAAATTTTTAACTTCTATATTTCAGAGTTTTGGTTTTAAGTCGACGTCTAGATCGCGGTCTCGGGCCCGCGGGGTTCGGGGTCGCGACACGCGGGTCATGATATCACTTACATCACACAAATCCGCAAGAGGAAGGGTCTTTGCTGATCATGTACCCGAATTTCCATGTGATGAAGCAAAGGGGGAAGACCCGCGATTCCCTGATGGGGACATCATGGCAATAGCAGAAAATAAGTGGCAATTATTTTTCGATGGTGCAGCCAATAAACGAGGATATGGCATCGGCATGTTACTAGTAGATCCCTTAGATTTCTACACTCCACTCGCAATCCGCCTTGACTTTGAGGCCACTAACAATACTGCCGAGTACGAAGCTTGCATAGCGGGGCTTGAAGCAGCCTTAGAAAGAAATGTGACCGAACTAGAGGTGTACGGAGATTCACAACTTATAATCTATCAGTCACTCAAGAAGTGGAAGGTACAAGATCCTACACTCCAAAAATATAACGACCATCTCCAAGACTTGGTCAAACAGTTCAAAGAGGTCACTTTCTACTATCTTCCTAGAGATAAGAACCGCTTAGCAGACTCGTTAGCCATGCTAGCATCACTTGTGGAGATTCCTGAATGGACCGAAGTTAAAACCTTCAAAGTCCCGAGGCGAACGAATCCTGCTTATTACTCAATCATAGACCTGCATGACTGCAAAGAAGAGTGTGACTCTATTTCCGTAAATGCCTTGGATGATAAACCTTGGTATTATAATGTACGTTGTTTCCTCCTAGACGGAACATTCCCACCGGACGCATCACCTAAAGCGAAGATAGCCCTCAAACGGTTTGCCACCCAATTCATTATTATAGGTGATCGCCTCTACAAGAAACACCACAAGAAGTGTCTACTCTGTGCTGATGAGCACGAAGCCGTAGAAATCATGGACCAAGTCCATCAAGGAGTATGTGGAACCCACATGAATGGCAACATGCTAGCGAAGAAAGTCATCTGACTAGGGTACTATTGGGCTACAATGGAAGCTGACTGCACCGACATGGTTAAGAAACGCCACAAGTGTCAGATACATGCTAACTTGCAACACGCACCACCGTCCGTGTTATACCCTATGACACCCCCCTGGCCATTCTCTATGTGGGGAATAGACGTCATTGGAAATGTCTCACCAACAGGTCATAATGGACATTCATTCGTGTTGGTCGCCGTTGATTACTTCACTAAGTGGATCGAGGCCCAATCCTGCAAAGTCTTAAATGCCAAGAAGGTGGATGAGTTCATTAAGACCAATATCATATGCCGATATGGGGTACCTCATGAGATGATATCTGAAAATAGCACGCACTTTGAGAAATAATGTAACCAACTACTTGCAGAGCACAAGATAGAGAGACATCAGTCATCACCGTACCGACCACAGACCAATAGAGCAGTCGAAGCTGCTAACAAAACCATAGAGACCATCATTAGAAAAATGGCTAAAACTGGCAGAGACTGGCCCGAGAAGCTACCTTTCGCACTCTAGGGCTACGTACTTCAATCCGTACTGCCACCGGTGAAACTCCATACGCCTTAGCCTATAGGATAGAAGAAGTGTTACCAATCGAATTAGAAGTACCATCACTAAGGGTTCTCCTAGAAAACCAAGTGAATGAAGTCACATGGTTGAATAGCCGTTATGAACAACTAGCCCTGCTAGATGAACGACGACTTCGAGCAGCCGAGCATATCCAAGCATATCAACGGAGAATGGCCCAAGCATTCAATAAGAAAGTCAAAACCAGAAACATCCGAGAAGGGGACCTTGTCCTACGCGAACATCGTCCTGGACCATTCAATCCTATGGGAAAGTGGGGACCAAGATGGAAAGGCCCTTACATAGTCAAGAAGATCTTCCCTGGAGGAGCGGTACAACTCGCAGACTTAAATGGAGATCAACTTCCGAAGCCCGTCAACATGGACAAGCTGAAGAAGTACTATTCATAGCTCCGTCCCCTATTTCAAAAATAAAAAATAATAAAGGCACGAGAAAAGAGGCCCGCTAGATTGAAAACCTGAAAGGGCAGTCTAGGCAAAAATCAGGGTATGCATAAAAAAATAAAAAAATAGGGGACAGTCTCGTACGAGACACCTATGTCTCATACGATACATGTCAGTCAGCAGACATATCTTTCTCTTTCTTAAACAAGAACTACGATGATCTGAGCTCCTTATTTAATTGATGTAAAAGGAGAACGTAGGCAACCTTTTGGTCTGGTCTATTCAATAAATAAAATCAAAATCTTGTCTTCTTATTAACTGAATGCATTTTAAGAAAGCAATAGGAAAATTTCTAACATGAATACCAACTTGCAAAAGAAAATAAATAAATTACTAAAAATCTAAACATTGGTCTATCTAAGCAATCTCTCGATACTCCTAAGGATCTATTTCTTCCTTGACCTAGTAGGGGCTTGACCACGGTCCGCCTTGTTATCTCTTTTCCTCTTATGCAAAGGCATCTCGAAACTGGGAGGAACATCAAGTCTACTGAATAACGAGGGAGTCAGTCTTGCAAATACATGAGGCCTATCTAGAGCTTGAAATTTACCGAGAAGTCCATTTGCTCTCTTCTCGTAAAAGTCACTATCCAGAAAATCTTGAGTGGCATCTACTCTGACATTAGAAGGATCCTCCTTAGCTTCCTTCTTCCTCAAATTTAAGCTAGGCTCGAATTGGTCCCCCAACAGAGAGCGGCGAATCTCATCAATACCCTCGACACTGGGACGGAGTTCATTCAGGAACCAATCCAAATATTTATCTGACAAAAAGATGCTCCCTCCATCATGACGAAGATTGGTCCAACGATCCATAGTGGTGACTTACCCCCAATCACGAGCCAAGCTCGTAGAGAACTCTGAGTCCATGAAAGAAATGTCTTGAGGCCGTCCCCTTAACACGAAAGTGTTTTGCTGTTGACCGAATTTTCGCATTACCCTCCGAGCAAAATAGAAAGAGGAATCCCTCAAACCCGGAAGGACGACCCTGTCGTATCCAATGGTATTGGCTACAAACCTCCTTACCTTCCAAAAGGATGGGCACCAAGCAATATCATCAGTCTCCGCCTATGGAAAGTATAAGGAGAATACTCAGTCGGAGAATCCAACAATTTAAAATGTTCTCTGAGCCAAATAGTCAACAATAATGGACTTCCCCGAGTCATGGAGCCGGTTCGGTGTAACTCATCAAGGCCATGAAGGGTCTCCCCCCAAGATAAGAGGGACTATGTTGGAGGCCCGTCCTCTAACCTCCAGAAAGATGTCCACGAGCTCCGTGTCCGCCATGCCACACTTGCTCATGAAAAGTACGCTTCGAAATAAGCATAATGCCAAAAGGAAACACTGGGAATCCGCTCCGTGACCACGAGTCACCCGACCTTTTTATCTCCTAGGCAAAGCGTGGAGATCGACATAGAGGTTATAAATGTAACTCTGCGCCTCGAGAAGGTCTATACTCAATAGATCCCTGAGAGACTCCGCCGGTACCTTGTCATACTCTGGCACCGCAATCACCCCTGTCAATGGCATATCCAGGATAACCGCCATCTCCTCTACAGTAGGGACCATCTCATTAAGCGAAAAATTGAAGAGATGAGTCGAAGGATCCTAAAAGCATGCAACTCCCTTCAAAAGGTCCCAATCCGGTATTAGGTTCTTCAATGTGAAAAGAATCTTAAAACCGAACATCTCTACGAATCTTTCTTGACGAGCCTTGTCAAACGAGCGAAAGAACGTTGCTAAATCATTCTTGTAGCATTGCACCAATTCTCAGTCTAGGGAAAACTCATCAACAATTATCGATGTCTCGTAAGAGGTATCTCCCAGTTCAGACGACAGAAACTCTGCTCAAATCTCAGGTCTCCCAATGGGTCAAAACATGCCTCAAACACCTCAGAAACTCACCCAAAACAATTCATACATCACTTACAAATGACCCAACATGAATTCATCTCATAAAAATACCCCTCGGTTGATCAACCGGATGTGAATTAATCCATTACACAGTCAGAAATAAAAACTAAAATTAACAAAAGTATTGTGTGTTAGAGTTAGGAGTTAACTGTTACATAGGTATAAGCCAAAGAAAGAAAAATTGACTTCGCCTACGTCGAGACAATAAATACATCAACCAAATAAAAGTAGGGACAAAAGGGGATCCTGTCTACTACGGCATCAAAAGGAAGGAGACGTCGCCATTGCCACGTGATCATTCATAGGTCCGAGGTCTCTTCCCGCAAGAAGCCGACTCTGCTGTCTGGCGAGCCAATCGGCCTAAGAGTCGCACGGTCTCTCTCTTCACCCTCTTGGCATAGTCCATGAACTGGGCAAACCGTCCTACGACCTCTCTATACTCAGTAATGGGTATCTGTTAAGAAGAAACAAATAGAGATATCAAAGTATTCAGATGAATGATAAACAAGAGATATGAAATGGTTGAATAACGAGAATGGCAAAAGAAGAGTCATGAATCATACCATGGTCGCATCAGCAGGAGGTACGAGCCCCTCAGGCATGTCATAATCGGCGAGAAGGTCCTCGACACTCTCTATCCCTTCAGCCATGCTGTAGGTAATAGAAGCTGGTCCGAGCTACGGACGGAAAGGGACATGAACAACTCCCTGGGCCTGAGCCTGATCACCCTCCAGAATCAGCCGAGGCATGAGGCTAGTCAAGAAATCAGCATAATCAGCCTCGAGATGCATGTGGTCAAAGGCAACCTGGCCAATAATGAGGTCACCTCTCTCCTCACCCTCGATGGCATAAGAATCAAGCATATGAGCCGGTGGATCCAGTGGGACAATAAGATCAAGCCCCTCACCATCATGCTGGCGAGAGACCCTCTCTCCTAAGTAAAAGCACCCCCCACCAAGGCCGATCATCAGTAATATTATACCGGCATACCCGTAAGCCTGATGAATCTCTAAACTCCTCCAAGGGAAGAGAGCAGTGTCAACATCAGGAACGACGGTCTGCTCATCAAGATACCGCCTCATCTGCTCTATAGGCAAGTCTGCCCCCTCAGCCTGCTCACCGCTGGTATCACGGTTGCCCCTACGCCACCTCAATGTGTTCGGAAACATGGCAGCATTATCCCAGAGGTCAAAGTTGAATAGCCTCAACATAGTGTAACCCTAACCCTGCAAATGAGAGAAGCATAGAAAAGTGTCAATATACAATGGCTAAATAAGAATGCTACCGAGACTGAAAAGTAAGCTGGGGCTGAGATAAAAAGAGGGGTACAGCAGAGAATGAATATTATACCTCCCAGGCATGACTATAGCCGCCTAAGCCAGAGTTCGTCTGGTCCCGCGAACTCTCATCAATGGCCACATAGCAGTGGGCCAAGCCATCTAAACCCCAGCTAGCATCAGTGACATGCTGCATGTCTCTCAACACACTCAGAAGAGTGAACAAGGCTATCGATGCATGATTGGAAAATAGCGTCTTAGAAAAGGCCCACCACAGAAAGCCACGGACAGCTACAATCCGGGTGTTCACAGATCCCATCTGACCGGCGTTGACAGTAATATAAGCATCCACCTTGCCCCTCAGAGTCGTGAGAGGGACACCCTTGCCTAAGGTATGCACAGAAAAGCCCAGAAGGCGCATATATCATCCCCGCTAGGAGAAAAATCTACATCTACCTCGATCGGATCACCAGCAATGGAAAGCCCAGTAATGGCATGAAAGTCAGTAGGAGTCATGGTGACCTCCCCCTACCGTATGTGCATGGTATGAGTGCTGTCCCACCAACGCTTCCGAATAGCTTGGATCAAGTGAACATTCCTCCTATCACCGACTAAGCCTTCAAAGAAAGGCT
Organism: Campanula takesimana; assembly: GCA_026119855.1. Taxonomy (NCBI): domain Eukaryota; kingdom Viridiplantae; phylum Streptophyta; class Magnoliopsida; order Asterales; family Campanulaceae; genus Campanula; species Campanula takesimana. The sequence goes on along the minus strand of JAOWBW010000075.1, from coordinate 621,178 downwards.
TAAGCCCCATGCTCTCGATCTCCTCTTTCAACTCACCATCAAGAGTTGTCCATCTCTCAGCAACTGCTTTGACACTGCCCCTACAGTTGTTGACTACTCTGAATGACTGCAAATAACAAAGGCAAAAGAGACGAATGTCAGAAAATCGGTAAACCCTGATTTAAGAATTTTACCCAAAAAATCACAGAATTGCCTAGAACGACAGTCAAAATCATGTACTACCATACTACAATGATTCTCAACATCAACAAGGGTGAAATCCTACCAAAAGATCATCCATGCATGATAAACCCTAGCATCGATAATTCTAGGCGAAAATTGACAAAAGCTGAACGGCAAAGGCACGAAATTGAGACGTGCAACAACGAAATTGACATGGAAACTCAGTCAAAGGAAGAGATCCTTACCCGCCTTGTCTGAATGGTGTGAGAAATATGATCCTCGGGGAATGGGCACAACTCATCCGTCGCCCATACTTTGCCCTTCATATGCCTACCAAAGAGATGTTCCTTATGCGAATGATGTGCACCGGCCATATGAAAGGTTTAAGAATCACTAAAACTTGGTGAAGACGAAGATTTTTGGGAAAGAAAATCGCCTAGGGTCGAAAGCTCCCGAGAATGAAATGAAGAAGTGATTTGAAAATCACTGAATCAGCGCTGATATGTGCCAAAAACAGGGATCACTCGTATGAGATATCCCCAGCAAATCCACAGAAAACCCTGTTTTCTTAGGAAATTCCAGAAAAGCCCTGCTTTTAATAGAAATATCCAGAAAGCCCTGCTTTCAACAGAAAGGTCAAAAAAAGCCCTCCTTTTGACTGAAAGGTCGAATCTGAACCTAGTTCAAGATGCAACATTGAGTCGTCAACAAAAGAATATTTTCAGAATTGGAACAGATGAAGTTGTTCAGTACAAATTTATTCTCACCGCGCAAAATCTGCTTCAGCAAACTCTAAATCCCATGACTGTCATCGAGACGTAGGTTAATGGCACAGGATTTACACAGCCGGGTATCCCACGATTGTTATTAAGACGTAAGTTAATAACACAGGATCCCACCATTCAGAGTCCCATAATTGCCATCGAGACGTATATTAATGGCATAGGATTCAATTTTCTGACGGAAAGTCAGTCTCATCGGAAGGAGAAGACAGGTATGAGTAATTGGTGTCTCCACATCCAGTGATCCCATAATTGTTATCAAGGTGTGTGCTAATAACATAGGATTTACACCCCTCAGAGTCCCATAATTGTCATCAAGGTGTATGCTAATGACATAGGATTTATATTTTCAACGGAAAGGCAGTCGCGTTGAAAGGAGAAGATAGATCCGAGTAATTGGTGTCTCCAAAACCTAGAATCCCATAATTGTTATCAAGGCGTATGCTAATAACATAGGATTCCCACTAGAGATGAAGGCGGTTCGTCATCAACAGTAGGGTATATTCAGAATAGGAGTCAAAGAGATTGATTCCTCAGTCTGGATTGCAACTGGAGACGGTTCGTCATCAACAAAAAGGAGTATATTCAGAATTGGGTCAAGGAGATTGATTCCTCAGTATGGGTTACTCTCTAAACTCTAAACTTTACTTACTACAGTATTGTTTTAAAAAATGATTTTCAAAATATCTTAAACCCCCATTTTTGCGTATTTTCGGAGTCGAACTACGTTTGGTCTGATTTCCTTCCGAGGAATACGTAGGTAGCTTTCTAGCACGACCATACCAAAAGTTCTAAATGGTGTCTTTTTTATCGACGACGTCACTTCATTCATAAGTATCGTCGCTGAGGGGCTCTGTAGACACCCCATTTTGAATGTTCATTCATAATCACACTACTTCTGTGTCTCGCCTTTGATTTGGGTCAAAACTTGTTAAGTTGGACATGTTTCGATAAGTTTCTAACTGACTCCGTTACTCATGGACCAAAACGAACATCAAAACTACTGCAGAAAGGCATAAACGTGATTCAAGCACATAGATGTCTCGTACAAGACATTGATGTCTCGTACAAGACATTGATGTCTCGTATGAGACATCCCCCTTGACAGTCGGGTTTTGGTCAGTTTCCTTGTTGATCTCAACCCCGTTTCTTGGCAAACACTTAAGCAATCCGGGAAAAACCTAATGAGCGATCCTAGAGTCCAAAAATACCTCCTTGGAAATAAAGTCTTTGATTCCCATCCAAACTTACTTCCTTGGCTTAAACCCTAGGTCAAGAAACTGCTATAAATATAGAGGTTCTTGAACCGAAAAACCTCTAGAATGGTCATTCACCCAAAACCACTCAAAATCTGATCAAAGAGGTCCTCACAATCAGCCTCTCTCCCTCACCCACAAAATTCAAGCCTTCATAACACCATTCAAGTCAAGTTCATTGGATCATCAAGGCCTTTAGTCAAGCCCATCCATAGGATTCTTAAGAACGCTTAGGTAAAACTCCTTATTTTCTACCTTCTCATCCTCTTCTTTGTCTTTGAACTAGTGTGATTCCATCAAAGGATCAGCCTAGAGCCTCTCCAACCTATGGAGATGGTCTCGAAGCATATGATCCGACATCCAAAATAAATTAGAAAATATTTATTTGCTTGTTTTCTTCTTTACTACATGAATGGATGATTTTAATAATGATGATGATAATTTGTAAGCAAGACCGATCCTAGATCGGGTGGATTGGGTGCTCCTTGACCTTCCCAATCCATAACTTAACCCCCGAACTCAAGAATCTCATGGTCCATATTCCGTTAAACATGGTGGCGACTCACAACAACCGAGCAACAATCAAGTCCTTACGACCGGAAGTGCCGGATCGAATGCGCGCGCTCACAAGCAGATACCACCAAGTGCGGCTTCAAACAGCAGATACCAGCAAGTGCGGCTTCAAATAGCAGACAAGCCGATACCAGCAAGTGCAGCTTTAAACAGCAGATACCAGCAAGTGCGGCTTCAAACAGCAGACACCCAACAAGTGCGGCTTCAAACAGCAGACAACCAGCAACTGCGGCTTCAAACAGCAGACACAAGCAAGTGCGGCTTCAAACAGCAGTTTGGTCCATGGTGAACCACTGAAATCACCACCCCCTCATTAATGCCAGTCCGCTCAACAAACTTTAAACCGGCAAACGGATTCGCTAAACTGATTCAGTCAGTCCGCTCAACGGACTTTAAACTGGCAAACGAGTTCGCTAAACGAATTCAGCCAGTCCGCTCAACGGACTTTAAATCGGCAAACGGATTCACCAAACGGATTCAGCCAGTCCGCTCAACGGACTATAAAACGGGCATAACAGGTACGACACACAGAACTCCACCTAAGTCCGCTCATCGGACTCTTAAAAGAGAAAGAAACGGGTTCGCCAAACAGATTCAGCTCAACTCAGTCTGCCAACTAGACTCTAAATCAGCAAACGGGATTCGCTAAACGGGTTTCAGCTCTCAACGGACTCTAAATGGGCATATCGGTTCCACTAAACGGCTCTAGCCTCAGTCTGCTAACCAGACTTTAAACCTTGTCCGCAGTGGGCCGTTTCATATCACTGTACCTCTTCGCTCACACAGGGAGCGCACTCGTATCCCTTGTAATTTCAAATTCACGCTTTCATCAAGTCTTTGCTTTTTCTTGTCGATGTCCTCGGAGGTTGTTTTTCTTTCGTCGACGCGTTTTACTTTGCAATCCACGTCACCGAGGGGCTCTGTAGACACCCCGTCTTGGACTTCTCACCCCGATTGCATACATAGTATTTTTATTTAACTTATTTTCATTTATTTCTGTTACTTCAGTTAAGTTCCTAATCGATTCCGTTAGTTTTGGACTAAACTGAATAACAGAGTTAACTTTAGAGTCAATTTTGTCATTATGTTTTTTTCACCCGCGGGCGCCTCCCGTAATTATCATGTGCCGCGCGCGCGTTTGGTCCAATAGGCCGGACTCGCGCGCTTCCCATTTTGGCAGTTATGGATTGCAGTCTTTTCCCTCCACTTTCTTGATCACAAAGACCTCTTTTTACCTCCACATTCACCCCCCCTTATTTCATAACTCCCAATACCACACTTCTAGCTATTTCTCTAAAATAAAACATCCCTTTTTATTTTATTTGATTTTCTCTTTATTATTTTTTTTATTTTTTATTTTCTTATTGGTTAGAAAAGCTTCTTTTCCTCTTTTTTTTTTTTTCTACCTATAAAGACCTCTTCTTTTTACCTTAGAAAGGACCTAGACCTCAATCTTTCTCTACACCTAAACTCTACACAAATTCTCTCAACAACATTTCTCTACAAAAACACTACACAAAGTGTTGCACAACAATTTCTCTACAACAACTCCATCTCCAAGTTAAAGTTTGAAGTTCTTCTTTTCTAAAGGTACTTTATTCTTCTTCTCTCATTTTACTTGTCTAGTTATTGTATGCAATCCCCATAAAAAGGGAACATAACCAAAAAGGCCACTTCACTATTGAAGTTTGGTCAAGGTTATATTCCAACATTCTAAACTCCATTTTAATTTACTATTCATTTCTTAATGTAATTGTTTGACATGTAATTGTTGGCATAAATCAATAAAATTATTTACCTTTTTATTTCCCCTTTCTTTTCATTGTAATTGTTAGCACGTTTTATATTAATACAAGAAGGACATTTATGCATTAGAACACATTTAGTAGCAAGACCCGCGTAAGCGGGGCGGAGTGGGTGCTTAAGTACTTCCCACTCCGTCACCTAACCCCCGAACCCCTATGTCCCGAATATTTGGTTTCGTAACATAAATTAGGCTTTTCATAGGCTTTTCTTATGTTCCCTTAATAACATAGGTGGCGGCTCTAATAATATAAAATTTTGATGATTAAGTGAAAAACTAAAAAATCTTAGTTTTCTTGGAAACCGTTTTCTCTCCAAGTTTGATTCTCTGATCGTTTTCCTTCCCGTCACGTTTGATTTTGGTGGTTAATTCTTCAACAATACAATTGTTTGTAATATCAATGAATTGAGATTACAAGTAATTGTGTTGTTCATTTTGTTAATAAATAAATGTCAATTTAGGGTTTCATGTTCAGATTTGCTTTTTTTGTTTCCTTAAAGTTGATGTTTAGGAAGATCGAATATTATGTTTTCTCTCTCTTTGTCGAGAGCCTTGTGTTTTCTCTCCTTGTTAAGAGCCTTGTGTTTTCTCTTTTTGTTTAGAGCCTAATGTTTTCTCTGCTTTTGTTGAGAGCCTTTGATTATGATTTACAATCTTGTTCTATCTAACATCTTAATTTTATTGTCTTTGGGAAGTTTGGTTGGCGTCTACTCATCAATCCAAATACTTTGTTGTGTATTGTTCTCAAAGCTAAATCTTATCGGACAAAGGATCCTTTGAATGCCTATGTATGGTAGTTCCCAGTTACTTGGAGTTGCATTTGGGCGTCCCAAGTTCTAGCAAGAAATGGAGTTCATCAGAACAGGGACATTGGAGCGCACATCAAGGATACACAAGAAAAAGTGATGGGCTTCACTTAACTGGTGGTTTGCAAAGCATCGACCAAATCATTGGCTAACTCAAATGTAGACAATAGTGAATTTGCAAACAATATTTTTTACTACCATGATTCTCTTTCACAAATAGTGAAATTCATTTTGTAAGACGATTGTATTACACCAATACTATTTGAGATGAGCCACCAAATTTTGTGGTGAGCCATCTTAATATTTTCTTAGAATACAATTAGATTTTACTTTGCTTTAAAGAAAAACTAATATAAATTTTTGAAACAGTTCACATTCACTATATTTTATAATTTTGAAAAGGTGAAAATGAAATTTAAAATTTCCATCTTTACTTAATCTCATAATTTTGATTATTTAATCCATTAAAGTGGCCTTTACTATTATAGTTTAATCAAAGTTATCATGAAATTTCAACAATAACTGCATCTATTTTAGTGTGAAAATAAAAAAAAAATGCCAACATTCAACAGTAATGTAATAGAGTCAGATAGTCAAGATTCATGCAATTTACAATATTGATTCGTGTAATTACAATTTTTAAACCAAAAAATATTACATTATTTATATTTGGGAGATTGATTACTAGAATATTCTAATCTCTCAGACATCTTTTTTGCCAAGGATTCTTTCTCTGTTTAATACAATTAATAGTTAAAGAAGGATAGAAAATATGAATGAATATGATACTATATATAAGCTGAAGGAAAAACATCATACTTCATATCTTCTTATTTAATATTTAAAATGAGGAGTTTCATTTGGATATTTTTTGTTTTTGAGATCTTATTCTTAGTCACTGCAAATGTCTCCATGTACTATGTTAATATTTGGGATAATCTTCCTAACAACACAATCCCCTTGTTTGTTCATTGTCGAGATAAAAATTATGATCTTGGATTTCGCAATCTCACAGTGGGAGAGAACTATTATTGGCAAGTCCAAGAGGATCCTGTAGCCACGACACTGTATCGGTGCAACTTTTGGTGGGGTTCAAAACAAAAACATGTTGATGTTTACAATGAGAAGTCGCGCAAAAAGTGTGAGACACAAGGGTATAAATCAGACCTCAATAATTGCATATGGCAAGTGAGTGCCAATGGCTTCTACTTCCTAAAGTATACGCCTACAAAAAATTATTGGGTGAAGAGATACAATTGGTGATTTACACATTATAACATCGAATGGAACTTTTTAACGATCAATCAATATAAAACAATTATGCTTTGAAAGAAACTAATTTGATCTTCAAATTTATCTAGAGTATACTCATTTTTTTTCTTTATTTTCTTTTTTTTTTAATAATTGCTTTATTTTAATAGTATAAAGATGAAGAGATGTTAGGAATTGTGTCTTGAATTGAAGCAACTGATTAAGAAGCGTTCTGCGTGCATTGCTTGTTGGGTTTTGAGCAATCATGCACAGCGGAATAAAACCCAAAAGCCTAGATCCGATCAAGATGATTAAATTAATACGGAGTCGAACTTAGAATACTAACCGTGATGGAGCTTTAAAATTTTCGGATCTTGAAAACTTCGTTCTTCAAGAATTGATCTTCTCCAAGCTTTCTTCAAGTCTTAATTGCAGGAACACGAACTAGAAGATGATTAGGCAATCACCCTCTATGGATATCCACACACGAACGAATATTAAGAACTCCTTCTTAATCTTGACTGCTAGATCCAAAAGGGGCTATATGAATTTATGAATTATTGATCTTGATTCTCAATCTTGATCAATGAAATTGTTTCTCCAAACAACTATATTAATTCATGTCAATGGCTGGCGAAAAAATATTTATATAGGTCTAAGTCCTTAACCCTTAAGGACTTAGGAAACCTAAATCCCGTCACTTAATTATGCCGCAAGATTTCGGGCCAAGCAGCAGTGGCACGGTCGTGCCCTAAAACCGGCACGGTCGTGCCAATCCGTGCGAGCCTGCCATCCCGGCTGAGCATTATTGGCACGGTTGTGATTTGTATTCGGCACGGCCGTGCCGATTGGAACGGTCGAGCTATATAGTTGGCACGGTCGTGCCACTTGAGCCGCCAGTCACTTGCCTTGGTCGTTTAATGGCATGGTCATGCCCTATAAATGGCATGGTCATGCCAGACCAAAAAACTGTCATTTTGCCCTTTTAACAATTCGTTCTCTTGTGTGTGACCCCATAGGATTATATCAAGTTGACAATGAGTCCAAACACACTTTGTCTCATAAATCATGAGCGGACCCTAGCAGGCGACCATGATTACCCAAATGATATAACTTGTCAAAGTTCACGAATCCTTTATAGAACATATCACAATCCTTTTGTCCTACGATGTCATTGAACGTAAGCCATTGTCAATGGTAAACTTACAATGTTCAATACTTTTCTCGATCCCGAATAGTTTGATAATTCAAATGATATCAATCTCATCAATTCATTTTGAGCATGACCATGCATTTCGTCACAACTATTCATCGAGGGGCCCAAGCCTGTCATCTCTCATAAAGAGGGAAAAATCCTATCTTGACTTATTACACTTCTCTACATAGCTTCGATCATGCCAATCATATCATTTATAATTACTTGGTTAAGAGTAACGTTTGAATATGTCAAACATGATCTCCATTATGTGAAATATCGCAATAATCTCAAGTCTAAGGATTTTAATGATATAACTGTTAGAGGTTTAATTTTGACATTATGACCATGACATAAACCTCATCTTTGGGTCATGTCCAGTATATGTTCACCAACACATACCCATGAGTTTAATTTGTATCCTATACACATAATCATCAAATGATTATCTAATTAAACTTATACTAGTTCTTCATGTTCTTCATAAGTACTAGGGACGGAGATTATTATAACAAAACAACAACAAATAATAATCCAAAACATCTCTTTATATATATGAAAAAGTGATAACAAACATTGTCAAACAACGTGCCAATGCCTAGGGCATACACACCAACATTGCTTTGTTGGGGATTGAAGTAAAATATTTAAATTTTGAGAAAAGTGGCGACTAAGTTCAAGTAATCAATTACTTGAACTCCTTACGTATCATTTTCGGGAATCAAGTCAAATAGTAGTTTTGATAGAGGTCCAACTCTAGCGCTCGAGTAGGCCAAAATTAACCAAGATAATATTAAAAAAGTCAAAGTAAATAGAACCAAACAGCCCAAAAAAGTATTTTCGGTTGCATGGGGTTGGGAGGACGAACTCGGGGGACCGAGTTAACTGGATGATATGAGAGGGTCAAATTCAGGGTGCCAAATAGACCAAAATAAATAAAATTTTGACAGAAAGGGGCGTTCGTGCTTGAAGATTCAAGTTGTTTAAGTAGCCCACATGGAAATCAAACTAGTTACATGGTTCAACCCAGATGGGTTTTCTTTTTAAAAATTGGAATTCTCTCAGTTTGAGAAGAAAATTTAAACAAAAAATCTTTTGATTGACAAAGACACGCTCCAGAGAACATTGTGGTGCATGAATCCTTTCGTTGTTAAGTTACTAAATGACGAGATTTTTGAAGTTTCTTTTATATGGAGCAGTCTTTTTTGGTAAGGCCGAGATTGTTACTCCTTCTCATGAGACGTTTTTTGTTTTAAAGAGGGCTGACTGGAAATGTTGTCTTTTTGAACTTAAAATAGAAAAAAGACCTGATGCTTTGGGAAATGTTGAGTCAAGCAACAAACATGAACGTGAGAGGGGGACTAGCCGACACTCTACTATTGTCGGGTGAAAATAAGACTGGAATTTGTGAATCTTCTTGATTTGTGAAACTTATCAGCTGGAGAGTCAGGGACTGAGTTTTGATCATGGGGAGTTGTGTTGGTGTATATGCCCTACGCATGTTATTAGCACGTTGTTTGAACAATGTTTTGTTATTTATTCATTATATAAAGAGATGTTTTAGATTATTATTTGTTATTACATGTTTTGTTATAATAATCTCCGTCCCTAGTACTTATGAAGCACTAGTATAAGTTGTTGGGTTTTGAGGCACCATGCGCAGCGGAAACGGCAACAGAAAATCAACAAAAACCTAGAGCTCATGGATCCATTCATGATGATTAAATTAATAGGAAGATGAATTTAGAATACTAACCGTTGTTGTGCGTTTAAAATTTTGGATCTTCAAATCTTTAAGTCTTCAAGCTTTATAATTTGATGTTCTCCACGTTCTTCAAATCACGATCACAGGAACACGAACTTGAGATGTTAAAGCAAGCACCCTCTATGTGTATCCACACACGAATGAATATCTAGAACAATTCTAGATCTGGACTGCTAGATCCCATAGAAACTCTTTCTATCAAAAGGCTATATGAATTTATTGGTGTTCTTGAGCTTTTGATTCTCAATCTAAACTCAAGAATGTGTTGCTCAAACACATGGAGGCTACCAATTATTATATAATATAAATCCATACAAATTAGGGTTAAGAGAGGGGTATTAATACTTATTAAACCTAAATACTTTAGGTCAAAATCGATTTTCGAAAAATCAGGCTCGAAACAAGGAGGTCCGCCCGTGTCATATAAAGAGGTCCGGTTGGACCTTAGGTAGGGTCCGGTCAGTCATATAAGGGGTCCGGTCGGACCTTAGGCCAAAATCTGATTTTTTCTGATTTTTCCCAAAAAATCCATTTTTCACTCTTTTCCCGAAATTCCAATTATAGCCTTTTTCTTGATTCGTTCTTTTGTGTGTGACCCCATAGGATTAGATTAAGTTGGAAATGATTCCGACCAAGGTCAAACCCACAAATCATGAGCGGAGTCTAGCAAGCCATCATGACTATCCAATTAATATAACTTAGCGAAGTTCGTTTATCCTCATAGAACATATCATGATCCTTTTGTCACGCGATATCATATTGAACATAAGCCACGGTCTAAGTCAACTTAAGTGTCTAATGCTTTCTCGATCCCGAGTAGATTTATATGAGCAAATGACATTGAACACTTCAATTCATTTGAGTATGGCCATACACTATTATCAATCTACTTTCGAGTGGCCAAGCAAATATCTCTCTTTGAAATAAAGAGGGACAACATCCCATCTTGACTTATCATTCTTCCCTACAAGAATCCGATAGTGCCAATCGTAGCCTTTAAAACCATCTGGTTAAGGGCAGCATTTGAGTATGTCAAACACAACGATCATTATGTGGAAGACGAAGATAATCTCAGGTCTAAGGATTCCAATGATTTAACTAAATGAGATTTAATTATGATATTTGTCCATGACATAAATCTTATAGTGGGTCAAGTCCAGTACTTGTTCACCAACTATTGGGTTTCGTGCAATCATGCACAGCGGAAGAATAACATGAAGAAACCCAATAGCCTAGATCCGTTATGAGCAATAATTCATAATATGAAGATGAAAGAAACTAACCCTTGTAGATCGAGATGCGAAACATGGATTGAGACGCTAAAAGAAACGCCCTCTACCGTGATCCACACTTCGAGCGATTTCAAGAACACCTTCTTAAACTTGATTGCTAGGTCTCCGATTTGAAAAACAATGGTGAAGAACAATTCTTCAAAGCTCCTAATGATTATTGAAGTTTGATAATAGGGAATAATCAAACTCAATAACCCAAGAATATAATGTGTATTCTCTCTCTCCAAGAAAGAGTTTGTGATTTGCAAAATCAATGCATCGAGAACTATTTCCGTCTGTCAATATTATATACAAGGGGTTTCCAAAACCCTTTAGAACTTAGGTCTTCTTGTCCAACAAGAATTTCTAAAAATTAAACTACCAGTAGGGGAAGCCGTACGACGGTACGGTGTCCAGCCAGCCGTACGGTTCCCCTTGCCAGTTTCCTCATTTTTCCTTCCTTTTAATTATCCGTTCTGCGTGTGTGACCCAATAGGATTATACTAAGTTGGCAATGAGTCCGAACCATTCAAACCTCGTAAGTCATAAGCGGACTTTAGCAAGCCATTATGACTAGCTAATTAGTATAACTTTGAAATCCAAAGTTTCCTAAAATAGAACATAACACAATATCTTTGTTACACGATGTCTATTGAACGTAAGCCATGGTCAATGGTCAACTTACCTATGTTCAATGCTTTCTCGATCCCGACTGTATTGATCATACAAATGACATTGATCCAATCAATTCATTTGAGCATGGCCATGCATTTCATCAATACCATTCATCGAGTGGACAAAGCTTGACATCTCTCTTGACGAGGAACAAATCCCATCTTGGCTTATTACTCTTCCCTACATGATTCTGATTACGCCAATCATATTCTTTATAGCTACCCGGTTAAGGTTAGCATTTGAATATGTCAAATGTAATGTTCATCACGTGGAAGACTGTAATAACATCAGGTCTAGAGATTCCAGTGATATAACTATATGAGACTTAATTATGACATTGTTACCATGACATAAATCTCATAGGGGTTAGTCCAGTATTTGTTCTCCAACAAATACCCATAAGTCTAATTGTATCCCATACACATAATCATCATATGATTATCTATTAAACTTATACTAATAATTAATCATAATTATCAGGGAAGGAGATTATTATAATAAACATGAAAAATATATAATAATTAAACATTCAATATCTTTATTAAAGTATAAGCAAATGATAACATTAATCGTTCAAATAACGTGCCTAGGGCATACACACCAACAATCTCCCACATGCACTAGGCCTAATTAATGTATCGAATACCCATAGACCTAACATGACCATCATGCTTTGCTTGCGGAAGACCCTTTGTCAATGGGTCAGCAATGGTATCCTCAGTTAGTACTCAGCATATATTTATGTCTCCTGTATCAACTATCTCTCGAATGATATGAAAACACCTAAGTATGTGTTTGGATTTCTGATGTGATCTAGGTTCCTTTTCTTGAGCAATAGCACCATTATTATCACAATAAAGGTCTATTGGATTAGCAATGCTAGGAACCACCTCTAGTTCACCAATGAACTTCTTAATCCAAACAGCCTCTTTAGCAGCATTGGATGCAGCTATATACTCAACTTTAGTTATAGAATCCGCTACGGTACTTTGCTTAGAACTCTTCCAGCTAACAGCACCACCATCAAGCACAAACACAAATCCAGATTGCGATCTTAAATCATCCTTATCGGTTTGAAAGCTTGCATCTGTGTAACCATTTATAACAAGATCATCTTCCATACCTCCATATACCAAGAACAAATATTTAGTCCTTCGCAAGTACTTAAGAATCATCTTGACTGCAATCCAGTGACTCTCACCAGGATCTGATTGGTATCTGCTCGTCATGCTCAAAGCATACGAGACATCGGGTCTAGTACATATCATGGTATACATGATGGATCCAATTGCAGAAGCATATGTGATTCCATTCATTCTCTCACGCTCATCAGTTGTCTTAGGACACTGATTCTTGCTTAGAGTTATGCAATGAGGTACTGGAAAATTTCATCTTTTTGAGTTTTCCATGCAGAATCTCTTAAGAACTTTGTCAATATATGTACTTTGACTCATAGAAATCAACTTCTTAGATCTATCACAATAGATCTTTATGCAAGGATGTAGGCATCTTCTCCCATATCTTTCATTGAGAAACACTTTCCTAACCAAGTCTTCACAGTCTGAAGTGCAGGATTGTCGTTTCCAATTAGCAATATGTCATCAACATACAACACTAGAAATAATACTACGCTCCCACTAATCTTCTTGTATACCTAAGGTTCATCATCATTCTTGATGAAACCAAACTCTTTGACCGATTCATCAAATCGAATATTCCAACTCCTAGAGGCTTGCTTCAATCTATAAATGGATCTTTGCAACTTGCATACTTTATAAGATTTTTTTGGATTTATAAAACCTTCAGGTTGTGTCATATACACATCCTCAAGTAAGTTCCCGTTAAGAAACGCTGTTTTGACATCCATTTGCCATATCTCATAGTCAAAATATGCGGCTATGGCAAGTAAAATTCTTATAGACTTGATCATTGCTACGGGTGAAAAGGTTTCACCATAGTCAATACCATTAATCTGCCTATAGCCTTTCGCTAGAAGTCTAGGTTTATAAGTATGCACCTTTCCATCCATGTCAGTTTTCCTTTTGAAAACACACTTACATCCTATGGTTTTTACACCTTTGGTTGCATCTATCAAGTTCCAAACTTGATTATCATACATGGACTTAATTTCAGATTCTATGGCTCCAAGCCATTTATCTGAATCAGGAGTGGACATCGCTTCTTGATAGGAAGTAGGTTCGTCATCAACTATGAATTCTACTTCATTGCTATCCGTCATGAGAAATCCATATCTCTCATGTTCGGATCACACCCTACCAGTTCTGCGAGGAACTTGAGTATTCTGAATAGGTTCCACAACTCCTTGTGAAATTTGTCCAGATCCAACCATCGGTTCCATGTTATTTTCGTGTTCTCGAACCTCTTCAAGATTAATTTTACTCCCACTAGTTCTTTTGGAGAGAAACTCTTTCTCTAGAAAAGTACCATCTCGAGCAACAACCACCTTGTTGTCCGTGCGGTTGTAAAAATAATAACCCCTAGTTTCCTTAGGGTACCCCACGAAAATACATTTGTCAGATTTTGGTGCAAGTTTTTCAGAGACAAGTCTCTTAACATAGGCCTCACAACCCCAAATTGTCATGAAAGAAAGACAAGGTTTCTTTCCATTTCATATCTCATATAGAGTCTTTTGAACTGATTTATTTAGAAATCTATTTAGTGTAAAAGCAGCAGTTTCTAGTGCATGTCCCCAAAAAGATAAAGGAAGGTCAACTTGACTCATCATGGAGCGGACCATATCCAATAAAGTCATATTTCTCCGCTCAGACACACCATTCCATTGTGGTGTTCCAGGTGGAGTTAATTGTGAAACAATTCCACAATCTTTAAGATGATTGTTAAATTCTTGGCTCAAATATTCTCCACCACAATCAGATCGAAGTGCTTTAATAGTTTTGCCAATTTGATTCTTTACTTCATTTTGAAATATTCTAAATATCTCAAAATATTCACTTTTGTGTTTCAATAAGTAGACATATTCATATCTACTAAATTCATCAGTGAATGTTATGAAGTATTGATATCCTCCCCTAGTACTGCTGCTCATTGGTCCACATACATTAGTATGTATGAGTCCTAGTAAGTCACTAGCCCTTTCACTACTCTTAGTAAAAGGTGTCTTTGTCATCTTTCCAAGTAAACAAGACTCACAAGTTTCATATGATTCAAAATCATGTGAATCTAAAAGTCCGTCCCCATGGAGTTTTGAGATACACTTCTCATTAATATGACCAAGACGGTAATGCCAGAAATAAATGTGATTTACATCATTAGGTTTGGATTTCTTATTTATATTATAGATATCCTCATTATTTCCATTCTCAACGTCAAGGACATAAAGGCCATTAAATGAACATGCAGTACAATAAAGCATATCATTTAAATAAATAGAAAACTTCTTATTTTTAATAAGAAAATTATAACCTTCATTATCCAAACAAGAATTTGAAATAATATTTCTACTCAAATCCGGAACGTAATAACAATTGTTCAAAACAAGAATTAATCCGCTAGGTAAAATGACATCATAGGTTCCTACGGCTAATGCAACAACTCTTGCTCCATTTCCCACGCGTAGGTCTACTTCGCCATCTTTGAGTAGCCTCCTATTCTTTAGTGCCTGCACATTTAAACAAATATGAGATCCACATCCAGTATCTAATACCCAGGAACTAGAGGTAGAAAGGAGTATATCTATAATATAGATACCTGAAGTAGAAGCAGTCCCACTACCCTTCTTCTTCTTCTTTTCTTCCATGTAAGCCTTGCAATTACGTTTCCAATCACCAATCTCATTGTAGTGGAAACAGATTGCATCCTTTTTGGGTGTTTGGTTTAGCCACCACAGCATTGGCAACAGTTGCCTTGCTTATCTTGGGTTTGACAACTTTTGCCTTACCCTTTCACTTGGCTTTAGAGCCATTTCCTTCTTTTGAAACCATAAGCACATGAGAATCTTCTTTAATGATTTTCTTTTCCACTGTCTTTAGCATCCCATGCAACTCAGACAGGGTCTTATCCATGCCATGCATATTATAGTTTATGACGAACTGATTATAGCTTTTAGGCAATGAATTAAGAATAAAATCAGTAGCCAACTCAACAGAGATGGGATTGCCAAGCCTCTTTAGATGCTCAAAGTGGGAATTCATTTTCAAAACATGAGGACCCACTGACTGTCCTTCAGTCATCTTGCATGAGATCAGAACATCTATGGTATTGAACCTTTCTTGCCTTGCTTGCTCTTGAAACACGTCTTTCAACCGAGTGCTTATATCATAGACTTCCAAGTGTTCAAGAGTCTTCTGAAGCTCAGAACGCATGGCAGCAAGCATGAGACAACCGACCTCACGAGGATCACTTTTGTGCTTCTTGTAGGTGTCTCTCTCTGCCCTAGGGGAAGTGGCAGCAAGTTCCTCTTTAGGAACGGGTTCATCAAGAATGTATTACTTATCTTCATGCTTTAGAAAAATTCTAAGGCTTCGGATCCAATCCATGAAGTTAGCACCATTCTCTTGAAGTTTTTCCTTCTCAAGGATAGATTGCAATGACAGAGACTGAGTCTTTTGTGCCATTATCTACAATTATGCAAACATGTAACCACATATAAGTACCAACATAATTAAAGATATTTTAAATTTAGTATTTCACAAATACTCCCACTAAATTATATATCCTTCATATACATCTAATGTAACATATAATTCAAGTGGGCTAAGACCCAACTTTAACTTATTTTCAAATCCGTGGAGACGATACTGCTTAAAATTAAATTAATTAGGTAGACAACTTTTGTCAATCATATCATATATGACTCTTAGATCCTTTATGTGATTTTAGACATCATATGTCAAACATGTTTTAATCTCATCAGTGCCTTTAGGCCCAAAACCCTTTTGATGACCTAATTAAGTCAAACCATTTTAAACGTATAGGAATCACTCTTTCCTCATCTTGCTAATAGATCAATAGAATTAATGTGCCTCGCCATGGTAGAGACCGCATAAAACTACCCATGTACTCACAAGTGTTTTAATTATGGATTTGGCACTTGACTTACATTTTCAAGAAGGTTCATACACATAAAGTTAATCAATTAACTGAATTAATTTTACGTGACATTAGTTGCGCCAGTTATAGGACTAAAGTCTGAAACTGAATCCGCATAGCATCTTGAAATTTAGAGAACAAACCGTACGGTCGAAACTAAGTCAAAAGGCATCCACATTCCCGTACTAAGATCAAGAAACCAAGCGACTTTTCTATACGGTCGAAACTAAGCCAAAAGGCATCCACATTCCCGTATAGATTGGTCACTTGTTTCAAGACCCTTTCATTGTCTCTTAATCTCACAGATTACAACAATTCTAAACTCTTTAGAACTCTGATTTCTGCAATCATTCTGAATCCTTGACAGAAAACTGTTTCAGGAAACACGATTTCGAAAACCAGCCGTCTGAAACCAGTTTTTGTTTCCAAATTCGAATTCTGTAAACAATTTACAGAATAATCTGGACACCAGAAAAGCAGAACAAAATTCTGGAAAATGGGAGAAGCGCCGTACGGCAGATCACCAGCCGTGCAGCTCTGATCCAGCCGTACGGCTGCACATTCCAGATTCCCAGAATTTTCAGTTTTTCAGAAATTCGATCAATCACAATATCATGTTTATACATAATCAGATTACAGACACATGAAAATACAGATTACGAATTTTAACCCATCTAATTCATATAATTAATAACCAATTTATTCCACATACAAATTAGATCAAGATCATCAATAAATATAATCCAATTACAACATGATAATCTAAGCATGCAATCATTCATATCAATCAAATTAATATTATAACCACATAATCTCATCATCAACTAGCATGCATATTTTATATCTCATATAAAATTCCATCACATAAATTCATCTTATCATGATCATACAAATTAAATAATCGCATTAAATAATTATATCATGACAATATTAGAATTATTGATCATCAACGGAGCTCTGATACCACTGTTGGGTTTTGTGCAATCATGCGCAGCGGAAGAATAACATGAAAAAACCCAATAGCCTAGATCCGTTATGAGCAATAATTCATAATATGAAGATGAAAGAAACTAACCCTTGTAGATCGAGATGCGAAAACTTGGATTGAGACGCTAAGAGAAACGCCCTCAACCGGTGATCCACACTTCGAGCGGATTTCAATAACACCTTCTTGAACTTGACGACCAAGTCTTCGGTTTGAAAAACAATAGTGAAGAACAATTCTTCAAAGCTCCTAATTATTATTGAAGTTTGATAATAGGGAATAATCAAACTCAATAACCCAAGAATATAATGTGTATTCTCTCTCTCCAAGTAAGAGTTTGTGATTTGCAAAATCAATACATCGGGAACTATTCCCGTCTGTCCACATTATATACAAGGGGTTTCCAAAACCGTTTAGGACTTAGGTCTTCTTGTCCAACAAGAATTTCCAAAAATTCAACTTCCAGTCGGGGGGGGGGGGGCAGCCGTACGGTGGCCAGCCAGCCATACGGCTCCCTTGCCAGGTTCCTCGTTTTTCGCTCTTTTTAATTATCCGTTATGCGTGTGTGACCCAATAAGATTATACTAAGTTGGCAACGATTCTGAACCATTCAAACCTCGTCCATGGCATCAAAATCAACTTGACTCGAGCATGATGATTGAGATGCTACACTCTGAGAATAAGAACTTGGAGGAGGAGTGTAGGATTGATGACACTGCTGATAAGATTGATGAGATTGAGGATAGGATTGATGTGATTGAGGATAGGGTTGATGAGACTGTTGATAATAATCAGAAGGTGCGGTTTGAGGATTGTATCTGGGTACATTCTGATCAAAAAGTGCGGTTTTCAAGTAGAGGTGAGGTGCGGCTTGATGATGGTCTGGATTGTAAACTGGAGATGAGGTATTGTTGAATGCGGCTAGAGAGAGGGTCTTGAATTTGTTCTCGGTTTCATGGACCTCTTCAAGCTTGAATTCAAAAACCTTCAGCATGACATATAAGTGACGAAGATTAAGAGCTTCCAGATCTTTGTTGTCCTCGATATTCATAGTTTTGATCAGCCATTTACTACCAAGGGCTTGCATGAATCTCATGTTCAAGTCTGTATTTGTGTAGACATGTCTAAGAGAAAAACATACATTAACAATATCAATGAACCTCTCATAGCATTGACGAAGAGATTCCTTTGGATCCTTGATAAAATAATCAAAGAGTCTTCTTTGTTGATAGAGGCGGTTCTTCTTGGTATCAGTATCTCCTTCCAGAAAGTCAACTATTGCATCCCAGGTTGTCTTTGCGGTTTTGCAATTCAGCACCTTTGAGTGGGTCCTCAAGTCAATAGTTAACACAAGCATGGATATAGCTTTTCCATCAAATTCCACATTTACGTGGTCTGCATCAGTCTACTCACTTTCCAGCTTTCTGACTTCGGCTGGTTCTCCCGTAGTACCTGCACGTGGGTTAGCTTTTATAGGAGTGTATGGTCCTTCAACAACCACAGTCCACAGTCTATGATCACATGAAACCATGTGTTTCATCATCCTATCTTTCCAAAAGATAAAACTATCTTCATCCAGAATCGATAAATGATTCGAATTGGATGTCTGCATCATATGGGTGTTTGATTTTGCCATTGGATCAGCACCCAAGCGGTTAAGCTTGTAAAAACAAGTTTTGGTGGATATGCTCTGATACCACTTGTTGGTCCCAGAGGGCAACAAGGGTATAGAACCGCTAGAGGGGGGGTGAATAGCGGTCCAAACTTTTTCAAAAATACCCTTGAAAATCAACCGAGTACTTATCAGTTTGGTCAACTGCAGTTTAATGCACTAGAACCGAACTGATAAAATGCACAGCGGAGTTTTGCGGTTTGGCTAAGAGGATACTTAAAAAGTTAGGCGGTTTGACTCGGGTTGAAAAACACTATGATGTAACCGATAATCTCAACTTAAAGATCAAAGAAAAACATAATTCACTTTTCAAGTCATTTCGTAAATGGATTAAGTTATAGACCACAAACAGAAAAGTAAATAACAAGATAGAAAGTAAAGATCAAACACACAATTTGAAGAGGTTTGTTTTGAATGAACTACGTCCTCTACCTAGATGGTTAGTCTAGGATTTTCTAATAGCTACTAGACTTGTATTAATTTAGAGGAGGTTTTACAAGATGAATCTAAACTCTAAACAATCAATCTAACCTATAAAGCTATTATAACAACCGGTGTTTTTGAAGTATATAATTTATGTGATCATATAAATCGGGTGTTTGTGTGGAAAGGAATCAAATGCTCTAATGATCTATGTGATCGATGAGCAAATGAAAACTTTCTGTGTAAAGGCTGAGTATGGAAGGTTGTTAGACTGAAAGCTTGATGAAGAATTCTGGGTTTGCTAAGGAGATCTATGAAGGTTTGAATTTATAGGTTTAAATCTTCAAAGCAAACTTGAACACTTGGGAATAAATCTCTTGAAGCTCAGCAACCTTCATTGTTGAAAAATGAAGGCTATTTATATGCAATGCACCCTTGTGACCGTTGGACAAAGATTTGAATTAAATCCGAGGGTACAATTGCTGTCGAAATCCCATTGGTTGAGCTGCCATTTTCGTCCTTGGTTTTGTCTTGTATTCCTAGGTAGTTGTAGCACCACTACCTGACATCTGTCCTTTGTTGCAGAGAAATGACTAACGGTAAACAATTTGAATTAATGGACCGACATTCCTTGCAGAAACTCCAAGTTAACTTGAAGTTATTATGTCAAGTCATAAGACATTCCTTTACTGTTAAAAAGGTAATGCTTGTCTAAGGAATAAATGACATCTCTTGAATTCTTCAATAACTGCTCTGCGGTTCCACCAGGCATAGGAGCGGTTCCAAGGATGAACTTGATGTGCGGTTTCATAAGAAATTGATGTACGCGGTTTCATGATTGCGGTTCCATCAAGTTTGCATCTGAGGTTCCATAAGAGACTTGAAGAACGGTTTCATCAAAACTGTAGCATGCGGTTTTGAGGAAAACTAAGCGGCTCCATGCTGGCGGTTCAAAGATAGCACAAGTGCGGTTTTAAGAGTTAAAGAGAACTATAATCAGCCTAGACAAATAAAAATCTAGAAATTGAGTTATCTAAAAATTGAAGTATAACTTCATTACATGCGTTCCTAAAGTCCATAAAAAGACATGTGGCATGGATCAATCAAATCAAGTGGGTGTACTAACAATGAATCCTAACAACTATATTATAATTTCGTTCCTTCATAATATATTCTTAAATTCACACATTATATATGATTATTATAAAATACCAAAAGGGGATAATGTGACGACCCGTCCTAATTTCATTTAAATTTTATACATAAAATTATTTTTTAATTTAAATTGAGTTAGTTTTATTATTTTAAAAGACTTACTTGATGAGTTAAAATATTAAATCAATTATTTTAGTTGCTTGACTAACTAGCTTGAGTAGAAGTTAAAATGGTGAAGTTAGTGATTATAGTTTGATAAGAAAGTTAAGTGTTATTTTATTTAGTAAGAACTTAGGGGACCTTAATGTAAATTGACTTCAGGGGTTTAGTTGTGTACAAGTTAATTTGGGTGACCATTTTAGGAGAAATGGCCAAAAACCTTGTGCAGATAAATTACTCCCTCTTTCCCCTCCTCTCTTCAGCACACACACACACTACTTTCCCATTTCTCTCATCTTCTTCCTTATCCTTGTATGATCAAGAATCCAAGGTAAGGGTTCCCTCAATTCTTTGAATTTTCTTTCTCAATTTCTTCTCTTTTCTGAAAAATAACTCCATCAAGATGATTAGGTTGTTGAGTAGATCATTTAGAGCCAAATAGAAGTCATTTTGGTTCAAATTCATTCAACCCAAGGTAAGTTACTAACCCCCCCCCCTTCTTAATAGAAATTGCTCATATAGCATGCGTATGGAGATTTATGTGATAAATTGCTGTTTTGGGTTGATGTTGAGCATTTTATGGGTAGTTTATCATTTCTCTTAGCTATGGTGTTTGATTGTGAAATTGTGTTGATAATGGGGTGATATTTTGGTAACTACTTGGTAGTATTGTGTTGTGGAGTTAAGGAATGTGTTAAAGAGTTGATCTTTAGGTTGTTGAATTCATTTGGTACTGCTGGGTTTGTAGTATGTTTGGTCTAGTTGTACCTTAGGCTTAATATGTAGGTACTTTTGTTCATAAAACCCAAAAAAGTTTGCAAGATCTGGCTCATTCGGGCAAGGAGGCACGCGAACCCTTTTTTAAGGAGGCGTGCGCTCCATCTTGTACTTCAAAAACTCAACATTCTGATAAAAGGAGGCGCGCGCACCCTTTTTAAGGGAGGCGTGCGCACCCCCCTCTTTTCCTAGATTGTCCGTTTTACGCTCAATCATCCGGAGGCCATAACTTCTTCATCCGAACTCCGTTTAGGACGTGTAAACTATCGCTGGAAAGCTCTTTTCGAATAATATGCAATGGTTTTACTGGATGTATAATTATCTAGAAATATAAAATGGTTCTGTTTGACGGGATTAGGTTCAATAGGTGACTAGGCTTCGGGTTTTACCTTATGGCACTCCGATAGGTGTTTTAGGGCACGAAAGTTTTGGAATGACCCGTTTGTGATCAAGTTGAGATGTGTAACCTTTTAGGTTCATTTGATGTGTTTTATTCTTGTGATGTATTTGTTGGATTTCCTACTTTGAAATTCTTTTGTTTGATTATTTATTGCACAATGTTGTTGAACTCTTCATGAGAAATTTTATCATCTTTCTGATGTGTTTGGCATGATTCCCTCTTGTGGAATTATGTACCGTTTGTGCAATAGTTTAGAAATGTCCAGCTGGTATGTTGTGTCGGGCAGTGTTAGGGATTATAATGGCATACGAGTCAAGTTCATTATAATGTCTCACTGGTCTCTGTTACCCACTAATTGGCCATAGTTGGGTCGGTCTTTTCCCATTGTGGAATTGTAGCCTTGTTTTGGGTTACGACTTTGTGTCGTATTCCCCCCGTTGATGATTAATTTGTTTGGTTCCGGAACCCCTGCTTCATTTATTGAAGATGTTTATTGGTGCGGTTTGATGCGGTTTATTGAAGCTTCAGAGATTATATCCTTATGGAAAACCTTGACTCAGTATCCTTTGTAATGTGTTTAATCCCACTGCGTGATTATGTGCTACTTGTTTATTATCTTTTATATTGATATGCATATTGCCATGCCATGTAGTTGCATTAGTAACTTACTGAGACTTATTCTCACCCCCTTTTCCTTTCAAACTTGTTTTTCCTTAACCCCCCCCCCCAGGAAGCAAGTGATAGTTTGTTGTGAGATTGTATGCGGCTGAGATTCTTCGAACGGGCTGTCTACTTTTAGGGTAGTTGCTCTACGGAGCATTTGTATATTCTTGTTGTGTGGACGTTGATTGTATCGAGATTGTTTAAACTCTGTATTTTGGGTTAGTGTTGTATTTGTTGGGTTTCGTAGTAACATGCGCAGCGGAAATTAGCATTCAAAATATTATGAAACCCAAAGCCCATAGATCCATTCATATGATTAAATCAAATACAACAATATGAATACTAGAAAACTAACCCTTGATGACTTTGAATTTGGTCCTTGATCTTGGTGGAGAACTTGAAGCTTTAATCACTGATAAATGACTATTTTATAGTCATTTAAGGTCTAAAAATATAGTTTATTAGCTTTTATTCCACTTAAATTACTTATTTTCTACTCTTTATTTGATATAATGCACTTGGAGAATGTTTCTATGATGCAAACAGGTTTTTAGTACATTCTTGAGGAAAAAGAGAGCTAAGGCATCATCTTTATGAAGGAAGAACGCTTGGAAAAGAAGGAAATAAGCTAGTCCATTAAAAGTCAAAAGTCCAGTCAAAGCAAGGTCTGCTCGGCCGAGCAGTACCCTTGACTCGGCCGAGCATAGGGAATCAAAAAGGCAGATTCATTTTCAAAGGCTTGCTCGGCCGAGCACTTTTCCTTGACTCGGCCGAGCACCCTCTGAATCAGCAAAAAGGTGCCTTTTTAAATGAAGACCTCTCCAAGCACCCATCCGGGAAAGATTGCCTCCCCTCCTCCAAAGCTTATATATAGAAGTAGAAATCAGTGATAGAGATATCTAGAAACATTGTAAACTTACTATAGTGAAATTTGTACTCTCAAACATCAAATAATTCTCAGAATTTGTGAAAGATATTCATCATTTCTTGAACAAACTTCTGAGTTTCTCAAGCAATAATATCAAGAGGTTATTTTCAAGTCTTTGTCTCCATTTCAAGTTCAGAATAAGTATCTCTATTCTTTTATCTCATCTTCATCTTATTCTTCTCTTTTCATAAATGGCTTGTGAGTAATCCCCCATTTTCTTGGGGTTGGAAACTCAATAACATTTATGTTTATTAAGTAGTCATGCTCTGAAATTCTTCTCTTCATCTTAAACAATTCTACTATATCAAACTCTAACGCCTACAACCATGATGACGTCTATGATTTGTATGAATCTTAGTTAATCAAGGGAAGTACTGATCGGAGAACCTTGATTAGCGGATCCATATAGTCAGAACTAAGTTCATTACTCACGAGAGTAGTGTAATGGCTTAGGGATGCTCCTTGAGTGGAAAGTATGCTGATTTTCATAAAGAAAACTTAATGGATTCTTACTAATTATGGGTCATCGAGAGATAGGGCATAATTAGTATGAGAATACAAACGCTACTTGATTGATCGTGAGAAGTAGTGTAGGCCAAGCATACCATCCTTGTTTTAAAATGAAACTTTAATCTAAATAGAGCATGGATAGTTGATGAATATATGTTGTTGATGTTCCAATCCCGAGGATTCTTTGAAATATAAGAGTTTTTATCTAAGTTATAGTAATTGAAATTTCATTTCTAGTTTAGTGACAAACAATTTTATAACCCCCAATCATTTTCTTTTCTTTATTTTCTTACTTTAAGCAAAGATATTTTGTAAGTAAAGTTTTCCTCGTGGGATCGACTCGCTCTTGCACTTTCTATACTACATACACCCGTGCACTTGCGGAATAAACGTAACAAGTTTTTGGCGCCGTTGCCGGGGACAACGGTTTACTTTCAAAAATTTTCTTTTGCTTTCTGTTTTTAGTTTTTAGTTTAATTTTTATTTTTTATTGATTATCTAACATCCCGTCAAAGAATTTGTGTCTTTAAATTTTTTTTCATTTAGGTACTCTCGGAGTATATGCAAAGAGCCCAGAAGCCTCTTGAAGAGTTTGATCCGGAGCCAGAAAGGACCTTTCACGAAAGGTTAAGAAAATTTAGAGAATTCCTAGAAGCAGAAATGGCACAAAATGGTGACCAAAATGGAGACGGTGACGGAATACCTGCCACGCCACCACCTAGAACCCTTCGGGAGTTTGTTAACCCAAGTACCCCGGGAACTAGGACACCAATCGTGGTGCCAAATGCCGACGCAGCCCACTTTGAGATCAAGCCACAACTTTTGCACATGGTTATGAATAACCAATTCGGTGGCTCGGCACTTGAGGATCCCCACCTTCACATCCAATCCTTCTTGGAATATTGTGACACCACCCGAATCATAGGTGTCACTCCGGAAGATATTCGGATGCGCCTTTTCCCATTCTCACTAAGGGATAAGGCGAAACAATGGTTGAACGCGGTCCCCCACAATTCATTAACAACATGGGACCAAGTTCAAGAAGCCTTTCTTGGACGCTTCTTCCCTCCATCCAAAACAGCTCAGATCTGGACCAAGATAACAAATTTCAGTCAAAATGGAGATGAGTCGTTATATGATGCTTGGGAGCGCTTCAAGGAGATTTTAAGGATGTGTCCACACCACGGGCTTGAAAAGTGGTTGATAGTGCACACCTTCTACAATGGTCTCACATTCAAGACTAGAGAGAACATCGATGCTGCCGTGGGAGGAGCATTAATGAACAAAGGAGTGGATGAGGCATATGACTTGATCGAGAGCATCGCCTTAAACCACTACCAATGGTCTAATGAAAGGGACCAACCGCAAGGAATAGCAGGTAAGTTTAATGTTGATGTTGTTACTCTTCTATCTTCGAAATTTGATATGCTTTTTAAGAAGATTGATAACTTGAATACAAATTCCGTGGCTAACGTTAACGTTATTTGTGAACTATGTGGGTCAAACTCACATAATAGTGAAAGTTGTGATTTGCTTGACACTAATTCTAGTGAGCAAGTCAATTTTGTTAATTCTAATGGACAAAGAGGGGGTATGTATTCTAACACATACAATTCCGAATGGAAGAATCACCCCAATTTTTCCTATAGAAGTAATAATGTTTTAAACCCACAACCTTCCTCACAACCACCGGGATTTGTACCCAAGAATTTCAACAATAATTCTTTCCCTCCCCCTAAATCTAAATTAGATCTTCTTATAGACTATATGGTCGAAAATAATAAAAATCAGGAGAAGATTAATAATGAATTTAGGGAAAACTTTAAAGTTTTGAATAGTAGGTTTGATAGTCTAGCCGCCCATAATAAAATGCTAGAGAAACAGCAAGTTTTTGATGCTAAGGCGGTAGTACTTAGGAGTGGAAAAGAACTAATAGATCCCCCTCCTAAAGAAATCATCAAATCTAATGAAGAGAACGTTAGTCCAACCCCACCGTTGGTTGAGACTAATGAAGAAATAGAAAAGGGGACGGAATCCCCTAAAGTTTCTAGAAATTTTGACCCGCCAATACCTTACCCCCAAAGGTTGGTAAAGGCAAAACTTGATAAACAATTTGCAAAATTTTTAGAAGTTTTAAAATCTATTTACATCAATGTCCCTTTTACGGATGCTTTGCAACAAATGCCCTCTTATGCTAAGTTTTTAAAAGATATTCTTTCAAATAAAAGGAAACTAGAGGAATATGAGACAGTTGCATTAAATGAAGAAGTAAGTGCTGTTTTGCAAAGGAAATTGCCTCCCAAATTAAAAGATCCCGGCACTTTTTCTATTCCTTGCAATATAGGGAAATTTGATGTAGATAATGCTATGCTTGATCTTGGGGCTAGTGTAAGCCTCATTCCGCTTTCGGTTAGTAAGAAAATAGGTGTCAGGGAACTCAAACCCACCACCATATCATTACAATTAGCGGATCGCTCAATCAAGTATCCAATAGGGATTATGGAAGATGTCCCTTGTAAAATCGGGAAATTAATCATCCCGGTTGATTTTGTTGTTCTTGAGATGGAAGAGGACCATCACATTCCTATTATATTAGGTAGACCATTCCTTGCCACAGCTGGGGCAATTATAGATGTTAGAAATGGTAACCTTTTTTTAAACGTAGAGAATGAGAAGGTAGAATTTAATTTGACAAAATTAATGGAAAAACCCCAATCTTGAGAACCCTTGCTCCAATATTAACATGCTGGAATCCTTAAGCAAGGAGTTTGAAAAACCTCAATCTAAGGACCCGTTTGAAAGATGTCTTGTAGATGAGAAATTCTTAGATAGCGATGTTGAAGCTTCAAATTATGCTATGTATCTTGATGCTAACGCTGCAGCAAAGAAAGGAAGCATTACATTTGAAAAGTTAGAAGCTAAAGCGGAGCCTTCTAACAATGAGGTATATAAGGCACCTCAAGTTGAATTAAAACCTCTCCCTTCTAATTTAAGGTATGAATTTCTTGGACCTAATTCTACTTATCCAGTAATTATTAACGCGAGTCTAAGTCCTCTTGAGACTGAAAAGTTATTAAGAGAACTTAGAATACATCAAAAAGCTATTGGATATACAATTGATGATTTACAAGGGATTCACCCTAAGATTTGTATGCATAGGATTGATTTAGAGGAGAACCATAAACCCTCCATAGAACATCAAAGAAGATTAAATCCTAATATGAAAGAGGTCGTGAAGAAAGAAGTCCTTAAGTTACTTGATGCGGGCATTATTTATCCGATCTCGGATAGTAAATGGGTAAGCCCCGTGCAAGTTGTCCCTAAAAAAGGAGGAATGACGGTAATAAAAAATGATAAGGATAAATTAATCCCTACTAGGACCGTCACGGGATGGCGAATGTGTATAGATTACAGAAAATTAAACAAAGCCACCCGAAAAGATCATTTTCCTTTACCTTTCATTGACAAAATGCTTGAAAGGTTAGCGAAGCATTCGCATTTTTGTTACTTAGATGGTTACTCCGGATTTTTTCAAATTCCCATACATCCGGATGACCAAGAAAAAACAACTTTTACTTGTCCTTATGGTACCTTCGCTTATAGGAGAATGCCATTTGGACTCTGTAATGCTCCCGCCACCTTTCAACGTTGCATGATGGCAATATTTTCAGATTTTATAGAAAATATAATGGAAGTCTTTATGGACGATTTTTCAGTTTATGGTTCCTCTTACGATGAATGTTTAAAAAATTTATCTAAAGTTTTACAAAGATGTGAAGAGGTAAACCTTGTTCTTAATTGGGAAAAATGCCATTTCATGGTCAATGAAGGAATTGTTCTTGGACACATGGTGTCCGAGAAAGGGATTGAAGTAGATAGGGCAAAGGTTGAAGTCATTGAAAAATTACCTCCACCCACCAATGTTAAGGGTGTGAGAAGCTTTTTAGGCCATGCCGGTTTTTACAGGAGATTTATAAAAGATTTTTCTAAAATTTCTAAACCTTTAACCAATCTACTTTTAAAAGATGCTCCATTTTTGTTCGATAGTTCTTGTCTTGAGGCTTTTGACAGGTTAAAAAAGGAATTGGTGTTCGCTCCTATTGTCCAATCACCCGATTGGGATCTCCCTTTCGAGATTATGTGCGATGCAAGTGACTATGCAGTGGGAGCAGTTTTGGGACAGCGGAAGGACAAGAAATTACATGCCATTTATTATGCAAGTCGGACACTAGATGAAGCACAAGTAAATTATGCCACCACAGAAAAAGAATTGTTGGCCGTGGTATTTGCAATAGAAAAATTCCGGTCATATTTGGTGGGATCGAAAGTGATTATATACACGGATCACGCAGCAATAAGATATCTATTGGCAAAGAAGGATGCCAAACCAAGACTCATACGATGGATCCTTCTTCTCCAAGAGTTCGACTTAGAGATCCCTGATAAAAAGGGGACAGAAAATTTAGTAGCAGATCATTTATCTCGTCTCCCCAAAAATATTATTGATTCCGATAAAGAAGATCTCCCTATTGACGATTCATTCCCAGATGAATATTTACTAGCCATTAACAATGTCGATACCCCTTGGTTTGCGGACATTGTTAATTATTTGGCTTGCAAAATTATTCCCCCGGAAATGAATTATCAACAAAAGAAGAAATTCTTTTCCGAAATCAAAAACTATTTTTGGGAAGACCCTCCTCTTCAAACAATGCGCAGATGGAATCATTAGGCGATGTGTGCCTAATGAGGAGATAAATGACATCCTTCATCATTGTCATTCTTCTCCTTATGGTGGGCATGCAAGTTCATTCAAAACCGCCACCAAGGTTCTACAATCAGGTTTCTATTGGCCGACTCTATTTAAAGATTCTCGAAATTTTGTTCTTACTTGTGATCGTTGCCAACGTACCGGCAACATCTCAAGGAGGAATGAAATGCCTCTTAACAACATCCTAGAGGTCGAGATTTTTGATGTTTGGGGCATAGATTTTATGGGACCATTTCCATCATCCTACAACAACAAATATATTCTTGTAGCAGTGGACTATGTGTCCAAATGGGTAGAAGCCATAGCATCTCCAACAAACGACTCAAAGGTTGTCATGAAACTCTTCAAGAACATCATCTTTCCGAGATTTGGGGTACCAAGGGTGGTCATAAGCGACGGCGGTTCTCACTTCTCACACCGTCAATTTGAGGCTCTTTTAAAGAAATATGGTGTCCATCATAAAACAGGCACCGGATATCACCCTCAAACTAGCGGTCAAGTGGAAGTGTCGAACCGGGAACTTAAGTGGATCCTTGAAAAGACAGTTACAAGCTCAAGAAAGGATTGGTCAATCAAGTTGAATGACGCTTTATGGGCTTATCGCACCGCTTTCAAAACACCCATCGGAACCACACCTTTTCATTTGGTATATGGGAAGCCGTGTCATTTACCCGTAGAACTTGAACACAAGGAATATTGGGCAATTAAAGCACTGAACTACGATTTGGTAAACGCCGGTGAAAAGCGAAGACTACAATTGCAAGAACTTGATGAACTTCGTTATGATGCATACGAGAGTGCCAAGTTATACAAGGAGAAAACGAAGAAATGGCACGACAGTCATATCATACGGAAAGATTTCAAGGAAGGGGATATGGTTTTGCTCTACAATTCTCGGTTAAAACTTTTTCCGGGAAAATTGAAGTCCAGGTGGTCAGGTCCGTTCTAAGTCCGGAGAGTATATCCTTACGGAGCCATCAATATTTGGAACGAGCAAAAAGGTGAATTTAAGGTCAACGGGCAAAGACTAAAGCATTATATGGTTGGAGACCCTATAGGGGTAGTATCAACCATCTCTTTTGGATGAATTTCAAGCCTCCAAATCAGCAACCACCGCCACCACCGCCACCATTCTAGTCGGTACCTCTTTCTCCCTCTCCTTTAAAATTATTCTTGTCCCAATTTTTCATTCCTACTTTTCAAACATTAGGGACAATGTTTCATTTAAGTGTGGGGGGGGTAGTATCTATCTTTTTTTTATTTATTTCTTTTCTTTCTAAATTTCTTTTTCTTCTTTTTATGTTTTTCTTTTCAAAGAAAATGTAAGGGCAATGTTCCCGATTTTCAAAAAAAAAAAAAAAAAAAAAAAAAAATATTTAGCCAATGCTCCCGTTGATGAGAATGTTATCTTTATTATCATTTGCCTAAGTAAAACTTTTTCCTTCTAACTTTTACTTCTTAAGAAATTTGATAATAACAACATAGGATTGTATTGGATTAAAAATGGGAAATTTTCAAAATTAATATGAACTTTTAAATCCTATTGAATAAAAGCATTACATTATGAATGAGTTTGTGGGCATTAAGTTTGGATACAACATTCTTGTGAAACTTTTAAAACATTTTTTGTATATGCATCTCAAAAACTTTCATTTCTACTCTTTTTCAAAGATTTTTCATCCTTGATATGCTTATGAATCACAAAAATTTTCACTTTAATCCATCTTTCCATTCCCACTTTTAAGAGGCTAATTAATCAATTTATTCTTCTTTTGATTGTCCATTCAAATATCTAAATGAATATATCATTATAGAGTGTGACAATTTAGAAGCAAGAAACTCAATTGCCACGTCTAATTAATTAATTCTCGAACCTTATTCCACTATCATCCTTCACCTTTCATCAATTTTTGTGATTTAAAATGCATAACGACATATGGACATCTTTGTTAAAGAATAAAGATCATAGTTTAAGAAATGTATATTCAAGCATGAAAAATTTATTCACAAAGCACTCTAAATGAGTGAATATAATTCTTAATTCACTTATGCCCCACAAATTCATTTGGTTATCTCTATATGCTCTTATTCAATGGTATTTATTCATGTTATATTAACATTCAAACTTTTCTAATTGCACTTCAATATCATCCTACCTTCTTCTTTACAAATCTCTTGAGATAAAAAAAATTAAAAGGAAGAAATTTTATAAAGGTAATATTATATAACAATATTCTGAGGGAGCATTGAAGACCTTTCTTGTTTTTCTACTAGTGTCATTTGCACTCCTCTCTTTTTGAACATTTTAACTTGCTCGAGGACAAGCAAGATTCTAGTGTGGGGGAGTTTGATAAATGACTATTTTATAGTCATTTAAGGTCTAAAAATATAGTTTATTAGCTTTTATTCCACTTAAATTACTTATTTTCTACTCTTTATTTGATATAATGCACTTGGAGAATGTTTCTATGATGCAAACAGGTTTTTAGTACATTCTTGAGGAAAAAGAGAGCTAAGGCATCATCTTTATGAAGGAAGAACGCTTGGAAAAGAAGGAAATAAGCTAGTCCATTAAAAGTCAAAAGTCCAGTCAAAGCAAGGTCTGCTCGGCCGAGCAGTACCCTTGACTCGGCCGAGCATAGGGAATCAGAAAGGCAGATTCATTTTCAAAGGCTTGCTCGGCCGAGCACTTTTCCTTGACTCGGCCGAGCACCCTCTGAATCAGCAAAAAGGTGCCTTTTCAAATGAAGACCTCTCCAAGCACCCATCCGGGAAAGATTGCCTCCCCTCCTCCAAAGCTTATATATAGAAGTAGAAATCAGTGATAGAGATATCTAGAAACATTGTAAACTTACTATAGTGAAATTTGTACTCTCAAACATCAAATAATTCTCAGAATTTGTGAAAGATATTCATCATTTCTTGAACAAACTTCTGAGTTTCTCAAGCAATAATATCAAGAGGTTATTTTCAAGTCTTTGTCTCCATTTCAAGTTCAGAATAAGTATCTCTATTCTTTTATCTCATCTTCATCTTATTCTTCTCTTTTCATAAATGGCTTGTGAGTAATCCCCCATTTTCTTGGGGTTGGAAACTCAATAACATTTATGTTTATTAAGTAGTCATGCTCTGAAATTCTTCTCTTCATCTTAAACAATTCTACTATATCAAACTCTAACGCCTACAACCATGATGACGTCTATGATTTGTATGAATCTTAGTTAATCAAGGGAAGTACTGATCGGAGAACCTTGATTAGCGGATCCATATAGTCAGAAGTAAGTTCATTACTCACGAGAGTAGTGTAATGGCTTAGGGATGCTCCTTGAGTGGAAAGCATGCTGATTTTCATAAAGAAAACTTAATGGATTCTTACTAATTATGGGTCATCGAGAGATAGGGCATAATTAGTATGAGAATACAAATGCTACTTGCTTGATCGTGAGAAGTAGTGTAGGCCAAGCATACCATCCTTGTTTTAAAATGAAACTTTAATCTAAATAGAGCATGGATAGTTGATGAATATATGTTGTTGATGTTCCAATCCCGAGGATTCTTTGAAATATAAGAGTTTTTATCTAAGTTATAGTAATTGCAATTTCATTTCTAGTTTAGTGACAAACAATTTTATAACCCCCAATCATTTTCTTTTCTTTATTTTCTTATTTTAAGCAAAGATATTTTGTAAGTAAAGTTGTCCTCGTGGGATCGACTCGCTCTTGCACTTTCTATACTACATACACCCGTGCACTTGAGGAATAAACGTAACAATCACAAAAGTAAGAACACTAACTTTGAAGATGATAAGCTTCACCCTCTAGCGGTATCCACACCACGAACGAATATCAAGAACACTTGATCTTGGTTGCTAGACCAAAATTGTAAAACACGTTTTCACAATTAATATGAACTATATGGAATTTTGTTTGTGTAATATTTTGTTCTTAAATCTGAGATGTCTTAGAACAAAATAAACTCTCTCAAACTCTTTGGAGACTTGCACAAAAGCTATGATATTGTCTGGCCCGAATTTGGCTGTTTATATACAAGTTAGACCTATTCCAAATAGGAAACTTGTGTCTAAACCTGTCCAAAATTCTTTTCCAAATCAAATTAGGAAACCAGTCCCGACATGGTGTGCGGCCGCCCAAAACGCCTGTGCGGCCGCACATCTATCTGGAAGGTTTCTGGTACTTTTCTGAGCCAAACTGTGCGGCCGCCCAAGCCCTTTTGTGCGGTCACACACTTTCCCCAGATTTTCCAGATTTCCAAATTCCAATATAATCCTTATTTAAGATTCGTTCTATTGTGTGTGACCCTCTAGGATTACACTAAGTTGGCAATGGGTTCAAACATTAAACCATAAGATATGATTAGGTTCTAGCAAACCGTCATACCTACCCAAATAGTATAACTAGATACAAGTTCGCATTCCTTTAGAACATGTCACAATCCCTTTGTCTACGATGTCATTGAACACAAGTCATGGTCAACAAGTCAACTTGCTTTTGTTCAATACTTTCTCGATTCCGAATATGTTGATAATACAAATGACATTGATCTTATCAATTCATTTGAGTCCGACCGAACATTTTCATCAACATCATTCCTACGAGAGGCCTAAGCTTGACATCTCTCCGAAGAGGGACAAATCCATTTAGCTTATTACTCTTTCCTACGTGAATCCGATTATGCCAATCATACCCTTTATAACTACCCGGTTAAAGGTAACGTTTGAATATGTCAAACATAATGTTCATTAAGTGGAAGACTGTAATAACTTCATGTCTAAGGATTCAAATGACATAACTAATATGAGATATATGTACGACATAGACCATGACATAAATCTCATACAGCGGGTCATGTCCAGTACCTTGTTCCAAACAAGTACCCATAAATCTAACATGATCATCCCATGATCATTTAGCCTTTATACTAGTGCTTAACAAGTACTAGGGACGGAGATTATTATAAGTAAACATGAACAACAATAATAATCAAAACATATCTTCATTGATATGAAATAAATGATAACAATTACAACGTTTATTAAACGTGCCTAGGGCACCACTACCAATAATCTCCCACTTTCCCTAGGCCCAATCTCCCACGTATCTAATACCCATGGACCTAACATGAACATCATGTGTAGCTTGTGGTAGTCCCTTTGTTAGCGGGTCCGCAAATTGTCATCAGTAGGTACTCTGCATATATTTACGTCTCCCCTATCAACGATTTCTCGAATGATATGAAAACGCCTAAGTATGTGTTTGGATTTCTGATGTTCTCTTGGTTCCTTTGCTTGAGCAATAGCACCATTATTATCGCAATAAAGTTCTATTGGATTAGCAATATTAGGAACCACTTCAAGTTCAGTAATGAACTTCTTAATCCAAATAGCTTCTTTTGCAGCATCTGATGCAGCAATATACTCAGCTTCCGTTGTAGAATCAGCGGTTGTACTTTGCTTGGAACTCTTCCATCTTACAGCTCCACCATTTAACATAAACACAAAACCCGATTGCGATCGACTATCATCTTTGTCGGTTTGGAAGCTTGCATCTGGGTAAGCATTTACCACGAGATCATCTTCCATTCCTCCATAGACCAAAAACGAATCTTTAGTTCTTCTTAAGTACTTAAGAATCGCTTTTACAGCCATCCAGTGATTTTTATCGGGGTCGGATTAGTATCTACTTGTCATGCTTAAAGCATAAGATACATCCGGCCTAGTACAAATCATGGCATACATGATGGACCCAATTGCCGAAGCATATGGAACATCATTCATTTTCTCACGCTCATCTTTTGTCTTGGGACATTGAGTCTTGCTTAGAGAAACTCCATGTAACACTGGTAAGGTTCTTCTTTTAGAATTTTCCATACGGAATCTTCTAATGACATTGTCAATGTATGTACTTTGGCTTAAACCAAGTAGCCTCCTTGATCTATCTCTATAAATCTTAATGCCAAGTATATATGCGGCTTCACCCATATCTTTCACTGCGAAGCATTTTCCTAACCAAGTCTTCACGGACTGAAGTGTAGGAATATCGTTTCCAATGAGTAATATGTCATCCACGTATAAAATAAGGAATAGAACTATGCTCCCACTAATCTTCTTGTATACACAAGGTTCATCTTCGTTCTTGATAAAACCAAACTCTTTGACCGATTCATCAAAACGGAGATTCCAACTCCTTGAAGCTTGCTTCAATCCATAGATGGATCTCTGCAATTTGCATACCTTAGAATCTTGTTCAAAACCTTCTGGTTGTGTCATATACACATCCTCTTGAAGTTTTCCATTTAGGAAAGCAGTTTTGACGTCCATTTGCCATATTTCATAGTCATGATAAGCGGCAATGGCAAGCAAAATTCTTATAGACTTGATCATTGCTACGGGTGAAAAGGTTTCATCATAGTCAATACCATGAACTTGCCTATAACCCTTCGCTACAAGTCTAGCTTTGTAAGTATGCACCTTCCCATCTATGTCAATCTTCTTCTTGAAGACCCATTTGCATCCTATGGTTTTTACACCTTCGGGTGCATCAATCAAATTCCAAACTTGATTGTCTTGCATGGATTGCAATTCGGATTCCATGGCTCCAAGCCACTTGTCCGAATCAGGAGAAGACATCGCCTCTTGCTAGGTTGTCGGTTCATCATTCTCAATGATTTCCACCTCATTACTATCCGTTACGAGAAATCCATATCTCTCGGACTCGGATCGTAACCTACTAGATCTGCGAGTTACTTGTGTATTTTGAACAGGTTCCACAACTCCTTGTGGTTCTTGTTCTATTTCCACTATTGGTTTGATGTCATTTTCTGGGTCTCGAATCTCTTCAAGATTTATTTTACTCCTACTGATTTCTTTGGAGAGAAACTCTTTCTCTAGAAAGACACAAGTTCGGGTAACAAAAACTTTGTTGTCCTCACGGTTGTAAAAGTAATATCCTTTAGTTTCCTTAGGATATCCCACGAAAATACATTTATCAGATTTGTGTGCTAGTTTGTCGGAGACAAGTCTTTTGACAAAAGCTTCGCAACCCCAAATCTTCATGAAAGACAAACTAGGTTTCTTTCCGCTCCACATCTCATATGGAGTCTTTGGAACCGAATTAGTTGGAACTTGATTTAGTGTGAAAGCAGCGGTTTCTAGAGCGTAATCCCAAAAGGATATTGGAAGATCAACTTGACTCATCATTGATTGAACCATGTCTAACAAAGTCCGATTTCTCCTTTCGGACACACCATTCCATTGTGGTGTTCCGGGTGGAGTCAATTGCGAAACTATTCCACAATTCTTTAGATGATCATCAAATTCATGACTCAAGTATTCTCCACCTCAATCTGATCGAAGTGCCTTAATACTTTTGCCAAGTTGTTTTTCTACTTCATTTTGAAATATTCTAAATATCTCAAATGCTTCACTTTTATGTTTCATTAGGTAAACATACCCAAATCTACTATAATCATCAGTAAAGGTTATGAAGTATTGAAATCCTCCCCTAGCATTGCTACTTAATGGTCCGCATACATCGGAATGTATCAACCCCAATAAGTCGCTTGCCCTTTCACCTAGCTTGGTAAAAGGTGTCTTAGTCATTTTTCCAAGAAGACACGACTCACAAGTGTCATATGACCCAAGGTCACATGAACCTAAGAGACCGTCCCCATGGAGTTTTGAGATACGCTTCTCATTAATATGACCAAGATGGCAATGCGACAAATAAGAATGATTTACATCATTAGGTTTAGATTTCTTATTTATATGATAGACATTTTCATTATTTTCATTCTTGACATCCAAGACATAAAGGCCATTAAATGAATAAGCAATACCATAAAGCACATCATTTAAATAAATAGAAAATTTCTTATTCTCAATAAGAAACTTAAAACCTTCATTATCCAAACAAGAAATTGAAATAATATTTCTACTTAAATCCGGAACATAATAACAATTGTTCAAAACAAGAATTAATCCGGAAGGTAAAGTGACTTCATAAGTCCTTACGGCTAATGCAGCAACTCTTGCTCCATTCCCCACGCGTAGGTCTACTTCACCCTCTTTAAGTAGTCTCCTATTCTTTAGTCCCTGCACATTTAAACAAATGTGAGAACCACATCCTGTATCCAATACCCAAGAATCAGTGGTAGAAAGGAGAATATCTATCATATAGATACCTGAAGTCGACGAAGCCTTGCTGCTCTTCTTCTTCTTTTGCTCTTCCAAGAAAGCCTTGCAATTACGTTTCCAATAACCATTTTCTTGACAATGGAAACAGATTGCATCCTTTTGGGAATCGGGTTTTGCCTCAGAAGCCTTGGCAACCTTTGCCTTGCTTATCTTGGGTTTGACAACTTTCTTACCCTTTCCTTTGGCACTAGCCTTCTTCCCATCATGAACCAAGAGCACGGGAGAACCTTTCTCCACAATCTTCATATCCGCAGTTTTAAGCATCCCATGAAACTCGGAGAGATTCTTATCCATTCCATGCATGTTATAATTCATCACAAACTGATTATAACTTTTAGGCAATGAATTAAGAATGAGATCCGTGGCTAGCTCCAATGGGATTGGATAGCCAAGTTTCTCAGGATGCTCCACATAACCTTTCATTTTAAGCATGTGAGGACTCACTTGTTGCCCTTCACTCATTTTGCAAGAAGTGAATGCAACAATGGTCTTGTACCTCTCTTACCTAAGCTTGCTCTTGAAACATGGCTCTTAACTCCACGCCTATCTCATAGGCTTCCAAATGTTCCAAACTTTGTTGGAGTTTTGAGCACATAGTAGCAATCATGAGACAAATTACATCTCTAGAATCATTACGATGTTTCTTGTAACTGTCTCTTTCTGCCCTAGGGGCAGTAGGTTCTGGTTCAGCAGGAATTGGCCCATCGAGAATGTACAACTTATCTTCTTGCCTTAGAACAATTCTTAGGCTAAGGATCCAATCCATAAAGTTAGTACCATTCTCTTGGAGCTTATCCTTCTTAAGGATCGATCGCAACGAAACTGATTGAGTGTTGTTAGTCATTATCTACAATTATGCAAAAATTTCCAAAATTTAATAAGTACCAATTTTCATTAAAGAAATAAACAATGTATTTTTCAAAAAAATACTCCCACTAAATTATATAACCTTCTCATACATCCACTGTATAATATAATTTAAATGGGTTAAGATCCCGCTTTAATTTAATTTTAAGTCAGCTAAGGCGGATTACACAAAATTAAATTAATTAGGTAGACAACTCTTGTCAATCATATCTCATATGACTCTTAGTTCCTTTTATGAGATTCTTTAAGAAATCCTGTTGGTCCCAAAGGGCAACAAGGGTATGAAAAATAGCTAGAGGGAGGGTGAATAGCTGTTTTAAAATTCTTTTCGTACCCTTGATAAACTCAATTGCAAATGCGCACTTTATCAAATAAGCGTTATGATATGCGCCTATGTGAGTGAGTGAAATGCACAGCGGAATTTAGTAAAGTAAATAGGCACAAAGTATGATAAAGGCGGCGCGCACACACTCTAAGTATTTTGGCTCAAAGTGGGTGAAATAAGGAACTAAGGCAAATGATATAACCAATCACAACACAATTCAAATCAATCAATCTACAATGATAAACAAGCAAATAGTGAGTAAAGATAATAACTTGAAAGTAAATGACAAGTAATTAATACGCGCTATTTGGAGAGGTTCGATCAAAGGAAAGATCTACGTCCTCTACCAAGATGGTTAGTCTTGGATTTCTAATGAAGATCTTATATAATGAGTGAGTGTTACAAATTACAACTTTTGAGCTTATACACTAAATCAAGATCTAATATTATATGAATGAACAAATCCAAAACAATAACCGGTGTATCTTTTAAATAAAGATCTAAGTGATCAAACTTAAAGAGGTGCGTGTGTGATTTTAGTATCAAGGCTCTTTAGATCTTTGAGATTGAGAGCACAAGAAAACTAAAGTGTTATAGCTTGAAGATCTGGGCTAAGGATGAAGGTATGAAGATGTTCTTGAGGAATCTGGGAATTTCAAAGGCAATCTTCAAATCTTCAACAAATGCTTGAGAGAGAAATTCTTGGAAATCTTAGCAATTCTTTAGCAACTCAGCAACTTCAAAATGTTGAAGTTATGGGGTATTTATAGTGAAATTCCAAAAACTAGCCATTGGAAATTCATGATGATTATGAGCAAAGGACAAATGTGCTGTCGCTCATTGAGTGGAGCACGTGTCCTTTTATAGACGTTAGACACATAACACAAATGTGACCGTTGTGGATAGGTGTCCTCAATTTGGGCGCACACGTGTTATTTAACCATCGTTTGAATTCTTGGCGTAGGAGAATTTCTTCAACTCTTCAAGTCTTCAAAGAATCACTGAGTGTTGAATTAACATCCTTGAGGGGCGCATGAGCCATGGGGCACATATTACATTCACAGGCGCGTGGCGCATTGGTGAGAGGCGCATGGCGCATATGCTGAGGCGCATGAGCCAATGGAGCGCTTGAGTTAATGCTAGGCGCATACTCATGCGCGCGCGCCAAGAGGCGCATTGCGCGTGGCTTGAAGGCGCATGGCTCAAACTCAAAATGTGATTTTCTTGAATCTTGATCTTCTTGCCCTATTCCTAAGCCTATTCTATTACAATGGACAACCTAAAAAAATGAAGTATGAATACTTCTTACATGTGGGTTTAAAGTCCATGAAATAAAACTTAGCTGATGGATCAATCAAATCTAATCAATCCTATTACATTGAAACTGAGATATAAGTGGGCATACCCAACAATCTCCCCCTATTTGATTTATGCCATTACCTACTATATCAAGGACAAACATTATACTTGATAATAACATGTCCAAATAAATGAAATTGGTAAATCATGTCTCAAGTTAATGTACACACTAGTCCAAGATATAGATTTCTAATCTATTCCAATAAAGATAAAACATTACAAATGGAAAGATAGAAACAACAGTTTATAACACATTCAAAATGATATGAGTTTTAGTTTTGAAATGTGTTTAAACAAAGTTTAAACTCAATGCATGAAATATGAAGTAGTTCAAATATGATGCATATGTTTTTAAACAAACATTCAATGTTCTTCAAACAAGAAGTTTGAGTGAACAAGTTTTGAAACAAAAGTGATGTTTTGTTCTCATTAATACTCAAGGTGTAGGAGTTACAGATTACAAGTATTGAACAGAACAAAATCAAAAGGTGCTAAAACATGTAAGCACTAAGTCACTAATAAAAGTTTCTAACCACAAAAAGTTCTAACAACTTACAAACAAATCAAAAACTAAGAGTTAGGAGGCGCGTCGTCATCCTCCAATCCTTCTTCAATTTCTGAAATGGAGCGCTGAATCTGTTTTGAAAGTTGATAGGCATGGTTGGCATTAGCAGAAGTGTCAGTGACAAGTGTATGAGTTTCAGTGACACCGTCTCTGATGTAGCGCAAGTGATCAACGTTGATATTTTGATACTCATCAATGGTGCGTTGAATAGTTTGCTGCTGCTGAGAAACATTTTCTTCTATTATTTGAAGATGAGCTTCAATAGCATTCTGAGCAGTGATAATATCAGAAAAATGTGATCGGCGCGTCTGTCTGAGCTTGAGTGAGCAGCAGTGAAGTGAGTGACAATCATTTCTTTCAACACATCCAACTTTGAAACTAACACATTCATGTTGGACTGAGATGCAGCAGACTGAGGTATGAAGGTAGGAGGCGCAACAGATGAAGTGTGCGCCTGATCAGGTTGAGCTTGTCCTAAGTCTGTGTCTACGCCGGAGGATTAGAAGAGAGTTTGGCCTTGATTGAATTCATCTCCCCCTTAATGGCAGCAATCTCCTCAGACTGATCAGTGAGCATGGAAGTGAGGAGCTCAAATTGAGATTTAATATGAGTCTGGCCTTGCTCCAAATTGGTCTGCCCCTGCTGCAAAGATTTAAGAACAGAGAGTACCTCGATCAATTCTGAGGGGGCAGAAAGAGGAGGCGCAGGGGTGCTAGGAGGCGCGTCATCAGATTGATGCGCTTGAGTTGATTGGGGCGCAAGAGTAGGAGAAGGAGGAGGAGCATATTCATCTTCAGAATCATCATCAGCAACTGTTTCCACTCTGATTAGTTCAGGTCCAGAAGAAGGAGGAGGTGCGTCGATGCGCGGAGAAGGAATGCGCGGAGGAATAGTCTCTTGCTCCCCCTGAATTTGTTCATCCAAGTCAAAAAAATCATCACCAAAAAGGTCTGTATGAAGTTGAGTGCTAAATTTGGTGAGCCTTTGAAGTTTTAGTGCGAGAGCGCACGGGGAGCTGGGGCGCGTACTGAAGGCGCGCGTTGGGTAGGCGCAGGATCAACTGAGCTTTTCTCAACATCTGCGCTTGAACCAGCGCCTTTCTTGCGTTTTCGTTTTTCTAACTCAGCTGTTTGCTTGGCTCTAAAGTATTCATCTCGTTTCCTTTGAGCCTCAAGCCTGCTAGCTTCTTGCGCGACCCTTAGATTTCTATCCTCATCAGATTCAAATCTAGTGCGCTTGATAGGAGGTCTTGGAGGTTCTTCAACAATCCTCTTGCCTTTACTCTTTTCCTTGCCTGCAACGGGCTCTGCGCGTTGATTTACGCCTTCGGGATCTGCGCTCTTCTTTGTTGGTGCGCCTTTAGGAACTGGCGCATCATCTGATTCAGTATCTTCATCTACTAAACCTTCAACAGTATTGATCCGAATGCCCGTCTTTCGCTTTACTGGCTTCTTTCTGCGATTTTTGAGATCCAAGTTAGCTTTTCCAAAAATTGAAACATCGTCAGTCTTGTACGCAGGGTTCTCATTCAAAAATTTGACTAACTCAGGATAAGTTAGAAAAAGTTTTGTGAGAAGACGGCAGTGAGAGCGGAACTTGGTCTTTCCTTCATTCTTGTTCTTCACATATTTGTCAATCTGTTCACTCAAGGTTTTGAACAAAATGTGAGGCCAGTGAAGCTTTGTCTTAGCCATAATGGCAGCGGTGTATTCCCATTGTTCCACCGTGAATCTGTTGACATTACCAGTTTTGAACACGATAGAGGTACCAACTAGGTGCGCAATATGTGTCAAGATATCTCCACCATCTCGAATTTCAGTGGTTTTGATATTATTT
This sequence comes from Campanula takesimana, assembly GCA_026119855.1. NCBI lineage: Eukaryota > Viridiplantae > Streptophyta > Magnoliopsida > Asterales > Campanulaceae > Campanula > Campanula takesimana. The sequence continues at coordinate 578,961 of JAOWBW010000075.1, read as the reverse complement.
TGAAGAGTGGGAATATTTAGAAGTGCAGCAGCCATTCGATTTTGATCCTCGTTAGAGAAAGTCATTGGACGCCGAATTATTCGATCTTCACCCGTAGAAGGAAAACCGAGTAAATGTCGAATCACTGTCGAGGAAAGAATGATGTCTTCATTCTGAAAGCGGGCCTCAATTCTGTAGCGAGTGCGTCCATTGTCATTTATTTCCACTAGATGAGCGGTGGAAAAGAATTCGTCAACTAGGAGCGGGGAAAAGTATCGCTGATCCATTGTGAATAATGGAAGCAGACCAGCAGCAGTGAGGGTTTCAATGATCTCTCTTCCAATATCTTCACCAGACAGCTCGAAGAGATCAATGGTTTCTTCTAGTTTAAAGTTAGCTAGATCCTGAAAAACAAAACATAAGAGAATTAGTATTGTAAGTGGCGGCATAGAATCATGTAAATGAGAAAAGTAAAGAGTAGGCGCAGAACAAAATATAGGCGCATGTTAATAGTAGGCGCATACTATTACTAGGCGCATATATGTTGGTAGGCGCAAAAATTTTACCAGGCGCATAGAATGATTCTATGAAAAGTACTAAGAAAATGTAGACATAAAAATTTGACCAAGTATGAATTTAGGCACATAAGATTTTAGGCGCATAATGACTTTAGGCGCATGAATGATTGAGGCGCATAACACTTGTAGGCGTATACAATTGTTAGGCGCATGAATCAATAAAGGCGCATAAGGTCTTTAAGGCGCATAAAATACTAGGCGCATAAAATGATATTTAGGCGCATGTCTATGTAAAAATTGAACTTAGTAAAAAAACACACAAACAATGAAAATACATAAGCATGCAAGCAAACACGATCAAACATGAAAATTTTGAAAAACAAGTTTTGAAAATTTTGAAACCCAAGTTATGAAAAAATAAACGAAGAACATGAAGAACGTGCTTGAGTGCTTGAAGAACATCAAGAACACCAAGAACACTTAATTCGTGAAACTTCACCAAATCAAGCATGCAATATATCAAAATGACCGCAATGAGACAAGGATAACAAATATGTAAATCAAAACAAGTAATAATCAACAACAAAAACAGAAAATGGATTTGAATGTCCGAAAATTCGAAAGTTTTGAAAATGGAGATTCTCAGATTTGCAACATATATAGCATTAATTGTTACAATGTTGGATTCAAAAGACTCGAAATCACGAAATGAACATAACCCAACAAACGATTTCGAAAACGGATCACCGAGTCAAGATTAAACAAAGAAAAGTTGAACTCGGGTTTTTAAGAACATGAAAACCCAAAAAACAAAATGCGAAAATTTAAGAGTTTAAGGTTCAAGAGATCATACCATTTCGCCTTGTGATGCTTTGGATGCTTTCTTAGGACCCATATATGAAATGTATAAGAACAAATAAAAGAAATATATATATAGAGAGAGAAAGAGAGAAAACGAGAGAGAGAGACTGAGAGCAGATAGAGAGTTGGAGTGAGAGTCTGGTGAGGAGATGAGGGAGAGAGATAGAGTTGGTAGGATTTTATAGGGTAAATGATGAAAAATGGAAATGAGTGTGTCAGGGTTAGTATATATATAGGGTGTTTATGGAAGATGAAAGGATGGGTAATAAATGGTGAGGTGATGTGCATTTATGGAGGATTTTATTATTTGACGGCTAATAAATGTTGAATGACCCAAAGTACGCTTGGCGTGACATTTTGGGTTAAAGAAGAACTGCTCCACTTTCCCTTTAAGTGTATGAGCAATTTGGACTAATTTTTACACAAACCCCAAAAACATCTATTTTGGAGTAAGTTTGGGGTGCAAGAAATATGTCCCCAGAAAATAAAATTTTTGAAAAACGTAAAACGAGGGAAAAATTAATTGCACAAGTACCCTTGAACAATTAATGGAATGTCAAAGGACAAAAATTCTCCACAATAAATGAACAGAATAAACATACCTAGTACTTGTGAATTGAATACGCTTAATCATTGAGTAATAACTTTGAAGCATTGAATACCCGTTTGCAATAAATGTGCGCGTGAACTTGCATTTTTGGTGCGCTAGATTGCTTGGGGGCGCGCATAGAATTATAGGCGCAGTACTCATCTAGGTGCGCAATGAGAGATAGGTGCGCATTGATGTTGGGCGCGCAAAGTAAGGGGCACGCAGGGGTGTGAGGCGCGCTTTGATGTTGGGCGCGCAGAGTTTCCTTGAAACTTTGAATTTTACCCATCATTTAAACCTAGTATACTCATAACTTGAAACAAAACATTAGTATTGACAAAACTATATTGAATTCTAGTTGAGTTCAAGCATACCCATTTCACCTCTCAAAAATATGAACCGTTTCACGTCAAGTGCTTTCGTTAAAATATCGGCGATTTGATAGTCGGTTCCCACGTGTTCCAAATGTATATTTCCTTTCTCCACGTGGTCTTTGAGGAAGTGATATTTGATGTCGATGTGTTTGGTCTTGGAGTGCATGACAGGATTTTTAGAAACCGCAATTGTTGATGTATTGTCGCAGTAGATCGGACAATTTTGTTCGATTATATCATAGTCCACCAGTTGTTGCTTCATCCATAGTATTTGACAGCAACAACTTCCCGCAGTGATATATTCGGCTTCAGTTGTTGAGACAGATACTGAAGCTTGTTTCTTACTTTCCCATGACACAAGTCGATATCCGAGGAAATTACAAGTGGCACTAGTGCTTTTCCTATCAATTGTGCAAGCTGCATAGTCCGCATCTGAATAACCTACAAGTTTAAAATTCGAATCTTTGGTGTACCAAAGTCTAAGGTTAACAGTGCCGGAGAGATATATTATAATACGTTTCACAACAATTAAGTGCGCTTATCTAGGGTCAGATTGATAACGAGCACAAACATAAACACTGAACATAATATCGGGCCTACTAGCAGTAAGATAAAGGAGCGAGCCAATCATACCTCGATAGAGAGTTTGATCAACACGTTTACCTTTTAAATCTTTGTCGAGTTTGTTGCCGGTGGCCATTGGAGTATCATATGCTTTGGTGTTCTCAAGTCCAAATTTCTTGATTAAGTCCTTTGTGTATTTGGCTTGATTGATAAATATGTCTTCATTCATTTGCTTGATTTGAAGCCCGAGGAAGAATGTGAGTTCTCCCATCATGCTCATTTCAAACTTTCTCTTCATTAGTTTGTCAAAGCGCTTCCACAACAATTCATTAGTAGAACCAAATATAATATCATCAACATAAATTTGAACAAGTAATTTATGACCATTATGTTTGGCAATGAAAAGAGTTGTATCGATTTTACCGCGAGTGAAGCCTTTTTCAATGAGAAACTTGGATAGTGTATCGTACCATGCTCTTGGTTCTTGCTTGAGCCCATACAAAGCTTTCTGGAGTTTGTACACATGATTTGGTAATTGTGAATCTTCAAACCCAGGTGGTTGAGCAACGTAGACTTGTTCTTGGAGTTCACCATTAATAAACGCGCTCTTCACATCCATTTGATATAACTTGAAGCTCTTGTGAGCTGCGTAAGCTAGAAATAATCTGATAGCTTCAAGTCTTGCTATGGGCGCAAAAGTTTCATCGTAATCAATTCCTTCTTCTTGCCTATAGCCTTTTGCAACCAATCTTACTTTGTTTCTTGTGATGGTTCCATTCTCATCCATCTTGTTTCTGAACACCCATTTCGTACCAATCACTCCTTGATCATTTGGTCTTGGAACAAGAGTCCAAACCTTACATCGTTCAAATTGATTGAGTTCTTCTTGCATAACAACAACCCAATTAGGATCTTGGAGCGCTTCATCAGCCTTCTTCGGTTCAATTTGAGAGATAAAAGCAGTGTAAGCATCAAAGTTTGTAGCTCTCCTTGTACGAACACCAACGTTTAGATCACCAATGATATTATTGATTGGGTGACCTCTAACTTCACGAATTTCAGGAGGTAAGTTAGGTTGAGTAGTAGAGATTTGAAGGTCTTCAATTGGTACATCTTCACCAGATTCGAGATCATCAAAATTTGGGGGTTGAATTGGTGTAGAGTTGAAACTTGGGTTTACACCAGATGCAGCTGTAGATACAGGCGCATGAGAGGAATCAAGAGGCGCAACATATGAGTGAGGCGCAGCTGATGACTCATGGGGCGCGCCATATGAGGAATTAGGCGCAACTGATGTTGATGGATTTCCTTGAGTTGATAGATTCTGCTCTTGTGTAGGCGCAACATAAATAGGAGCACCTGTATCATTAAGCTTAACAGAATCATCAGCAACATTTGGAGCCAAATGTGGCTCAAGGAGAGAATGTTCATCAAATGTAACATGTACAGATTCAACTATCACTAATCTAGATCTATTAAAAACGCGAAAAACTTTAGAATGTTTGGCATACCCAACAAAAATACCTTCGTCGGCTTTGGCATCAAATTTACCTCTATGTTCGTTTCTGTTGTAGAGGATATAACATTTGCAACCAAATATCTTGAAGAATGCAATGTTGGGAGTTCTATCGCGCCAAAGTTCATACGGAGTCTTGTTGTGAAGTTTGTTGATAGCTTCTTCCCAAAAGTACTTAGGCAATTTCGCTTCAGCTATCATCGTCTTTCCCGCTTCAATCAACGTCCTATTCTTTATTTCCACAACACCATTTTGTTGAGGAACTCCAGCGGTTGAGAAGTTGTGATCTATCCCATGATCGTCGCAATATCGAGCAACACCATTGTTCTTGAATTCTGTTCCATTGTCGGATCGAACACTAACGATGTCATCTTCTTTTTCGGTTTGGAGCAGTCTGAATAAGGTGGTCAAAATGTCGTAACAATCGTCTTTTGAGATTATCATTTCCACCCATGTATATCTTGAATAATCATCCACCACAACTAGAGTATACTTGTTCTTTTGAATACTTGCAGTGGTGACTGGTCCAAATAGATCAATGTGGAGCAGTTGCAAACATCTAGAAGTTGAAGGATTGGTCTTGCTGGAGAAAGATTTCTTCGGTTGTTTGCCAAGTTGACATGCGGCGCACTTCTTGTCATGATGATCAGCAACCTTGGGAAGTCCTTTAACTAGGTTATTCCTGCTGAGTTTAGATAGATATTTGAAGTTCAAGTGACTTAAGCGCTTGTGCCACAGCCAACTATTTTCGCTCACACTTTTAGCTACAAAACAAAGATTAGTACTAGAGTTCATACTATGGAAATCAATAATGTAAATATTTGTCTTACGATATCCCGTGAGTAATGTAGCTCCAGTTTTGCCATTCTTGATAAGACATTGAGTTGAAGTGAAATGGCATTCTAATCCTTTGTCACAGAATTGAGATATGGATAATAAATTGTGCTTGAGCCCTTCGACGAGAGAGACTCTTTCAATGCACACTTTGTCTTTCTTGAGCTTTCCATATGCAACAACTTGACCTTTGTTATTATCACCAAATGTTACTGAGGGGCCTCTTTCTTCATGGACATCTTCTAATAAGGATTCATCTCCATTCATGTGTCTTGAACACCCACTATCGAGAATCCATTCATAATTTCTAGCTTTTGATGATCCAGCCATGAAACAAAGAACCTAAAATATAGACATTTAAGCATGTCCCCTTTATTCCTCTTGGGTCTTAGGGTTAGCAACTTTTGACAACCCACTCTTGCTTAACCTTAGGGTTTTTACGTCCTTTGGCATTGGGAGTGAATCGCAAAAGGCATTCCACGGCCTTGTGTCCAGAACAATCAAAAATGGAACAATGATGAAAGCCACCAATCACATGAGTTTTCTCAAACTCTTTACTTTTCTTTGGGATAGCATTCTTCTTTGGGTCAGATGGACTAGCCTTAACAAAATCCTTCTTTTGAAATTTTGGAGCGCTTGATCTAGGAGGCGCACAGCGATGAGGCGCGTTGCTCCTAGGCGCATAATGAGCACTCGGAGAAGGAGCGCTCTTTGTTTCAAGAGGGATTTTGCTAGAGGATGATTCATCTGTAGCTATATGCTTTCCCAAATTGCTTCGTTGGGTAGACATAATGGAATGTTTGTCTCTTGACTTTTTCCTATCCTTTACCCATTGAATTAGAATGTTTTTCCTTGGGAATTTTAAAAGTTTGCTGGTTAGTAAATTCACTATCTCTTTCAGCACAGACATCACATTTAAAGTTGTCACTAGTTGATGAGAATCCCAAGCCACTTTTATCACCACTGACTGTTTAGGACTCAAATATATTCTCCATAGTGACACGAGAATTGGACCACTCATTTGTAATCTTTTTAAGATCAGTAATTTGAGCAACCAATTCATCGTTTTGAACTTTAAGAAGTGAGTTCTGTTCTGTTAGAAAAGTGTTTTTAACAGTAAGAGGAGTCATGCTCTTTATCTGCTCCTTAAGGAGGGTGAGTTCAGATTTAAGTAGATATTTCTCGGTCTTAAGCTGGGAAATTTCATCACATGATAGTGCTAAAGCTTCCTTCATACTATCAAATCTAGTGATTACCTTTTCAGCCTTTTTGAACAATTTTTCTTGTTCAGCAATCACTTCATCATCATTGATTTTGGAGATTGGAGCAGTAGGTTCAACTTGAGGTCTAATGTAAGCTCCTTTTCTCAACTTGTTCCTTGCACTTAGCTCACATCGTGAGAATAACAATCCACCATCGCTTTGAGCTGGAGTGAGAAATCCTTGTTCAACGAGCTCGCTGATGGTTGGTCTTTTCTCCTTATCACTTCTTGAAAACCTGCAGATTTTTTGATAGGTTTATTCAAGTCATTCATATCAGGAACATCCTTGGAGAAGTCATCATCAGAATCATAAGTATCAACTTCATCATCATTTGCCACCAAATAAACGAATCCATCATCGGAATCTTCATCGCTATCATCTGAGTCTGTTTCAATCCAAGTGTTCTGCTCATTTGCTAGTTCTTCCTCTTCAGCAACCATTCCCTTGTGACGAGTGAATTTGGGAGTGAACCTGGGAGTATGGCTGCTCTTCTTTTGCATATATTCAAATTTTGGAATTGGGCAGCTTGAAGCAAAGTGTCCTGGTTTCCTGCAATTAAAACAAACAAGGTCTTCTTTTCTTTTTGAACCACTGCTCCTCGTGAACTTTGGAGGAGCTCTGCTGGTAGATCCTTGAAATTTGCTGGTTGAGCCGGGTCTTGAGAATTTTCTGAACTTTTGAAATTTCTTCACAAATAAAGCGAAGTCTTCATCATCCATGTCTAGTAGCTCAGAGGTAGAAATTTTGGGATCGGAACTTTTCTCTTCTTGAACCGGCGCAGGCGCATGGGCTTCTTCTCTATGCGCCACCATTGCTATAGATTTTGACTTTCCTTCAGTTTCACTGATTCGTTGGAGTTTGAGCTCATAAACTTTGAGATTTGCATAAAGGTTCCTTAAAGTCCATACATCTAAAGTTCCGGCGTCTTCAAGAGCGCTGGATTTATGTAGGTATCTTGATCCAAAAGATTGGAGAAAATTGACATTCAAATCCTTGTTAGAAAACTTCATGCCAAGTGAAATACATAGATTTATAATTTCACAGTAGCGTTCATAAATTTGTCTTAAGGTTTCACCGGGGAGTTGAGAGAAATTGTTGAATCTCTTTTGCACTTCATATTTCTTGTTCTCCTTACAAACAATATCTCCTTCGCGTCCCATAGCTCATTAGAAGTAGCACAATGCATGACTTGTTGTTTCATAGCCGTGCTTAGAGTGCTTAGGAGAATGTTTCTTGCTTTGCCATCATTTGCAACTCTTCTTGTTTCTTCCTCATTCCATTCTTCTTTTGGTTTCTTGACGGTTGGTTGAACAACATTGGTGCTCGGATTTGGATTCGCTTTCATAGGAATGTAAAGTCCATAAACCACGGTGTCATGAAGTCTTTCATCGATTGAGTTGAGATGAGTTAAGATGCTGAATTTCCACACGTCAAAATGATCTTCATCAAAGACCGGAATGTGAGTGTAGTTTGCAATTGCCATAGGTTTTGAGTTTGCCATTTAGAATCGGCACCCAAGCTGTTAAGCTTGAAAAAAAAAAGTGTTTTATAAAGGTGTTTGCTCTGATACCACTTGTTGGTCCCAAAAGGCAACAAGGGTATGAAAAATAGCTAGAGGGGGGGGTGAATAGCTGTTTTAAAATTCTTTTCGTACCCTTGATAAACTCAATTGCAAATACGCGCTTTATCAAATAAGCGTTATGATATGCGCCTATGTGAGTGAGTGAAATGCACAGCGGAATTTAGTAAAGTAAATAGGCGCAAAGTATGATAAAGGGGGCGCACACACACTCTAAGTATTTTGGCTCAAAGTGGGTGAAATAAGGAACTAAGGAAAATGATATAACCAATCTGATGTAGGAGCAGACAAGGCGAGATTTCCAGCATCGCAACCAGGCGCCCGCTCGCTTTCCATCAAGCGCCCGCCTGGAATTAATATCCAGACGGTCGACCTTACTGCCATAATGAGCGCCCGCTCGGGCCAAGGCAAGCGCCCGCTCGGTGTAGCGGCAGATTTGTCCAGTTTACGTATTTTTAGTTTTGAGCAGTTTAATTAGGATTTTAATTAGTATTTTCGTCATTATTTTTACTAGGTCATTTAAAGAGGGTTTTAGAGAAAGATTAGGAGTGTTTTTGCTATTTTCGAGTCCTATTATGTTACCATATAGGTTAGGATTAATTTTAGAAGGTTTAGGATTGTTTTTCAAGTTTTATGGACACTATAAAATAGGCCTAAAGTTGTATTCCGAAAATTAGACTTTATTAAATAAAATTTTGATTGCTTTGCAATTGTTAAGAGATTTTCTCTTGTTCTTGGTGGATTCCAAGATTATCGTGTTTGAGGGTGCCTCGCTTGAAGGCTCTTGTGTGTAGTGCGCTACTCACGAATTCTATCGCTTCCGTGCTGCGTCAGTGGGCATCAGAGCAGGCCATATCCTGTCTTTTGCATCATACTGAAGTATAATGGGGGATCAGGCAATAAAGGCTGGTATCGATAGTGTAACCACCGCTATCAATTCCTTGGCAACGCAGATTGCAGCGTTGGTTGCCGCTCAACAAAATCAAAACTGTTATGGTGAGAGAGACAGGGTTGATCCGTTACAAGGGGCAGAAAATCGGGATGATTCCAGTTTCGATGATGAGGTTATTTATGAAATCGATCTTCGATTGGATCGTGCTCGACAACAGGAACAGTATTTCCTAGCGTTAGAGGACGAAGAACTCGACGAAGCGGACAAGCATGATCGACGTGTCCAGAAATATAAATCAATCATAGATCTGAATCGAGCAGCAAGGGAACGAGTGCTTAGGCAGCGACATAGGATGGAAGCCAAATTTTTTGCTGACAAAGCCGATCATTATACTGCCAAAATTCAGAGACTGGAAGCGCGCAGATCTGCTGTTTTTGAACGTGCTAAAGAAGAACGTCGGGCTCAGTTCGAGGTGTTGTTGCAGAATAACAAGACTATTGCTGAAGAAGAAAGTCGCGAGGAAAATATCCACCGCGTCGATCCGATTGAAGGAAAAGATTCAGATTCAAACGGAGAAGATTTAGTTGCAATCAAGTCTGCGGATCAAGATCTACAAATAAGGAATGAAGATTTCGAAGGGGGAGGTGCAGATTCAGACAGAAAAGATTTCGTTGTAGTTAAATCCGCGAATCAGGGTCTACAGATAGTTAATGAAGATTTCAAAGGAGAGAAGGTTAGTAATAATTTTATGTCCATGGTTGAAGATCCCGTTTCAAAGGCAACAGTGCGAGAAAAAAAATATTGAAGGTTTGATTAATTTTTTTGAAAAGTTCGTTCTGCGTCAAATTGTGCTTAAGGAGCGGATCTATTCAAAGTATTTGTTCAAGTGGGACGGCAATTTACAAGCTTCGGAGATGAACTCGGGGACGAGTTCTTTTGAAGAAAAGGTGACTGATGTAGGAGCAGACAAGGCGAGATTTCCAGCATCGCAACCAGGCGCCCGCTCGCTTTCCATCAAGCGCCCGCCTGGAATTAATATCCAGACGGCCGACCTTACTGCCATAATGAGCGCCCGCTCGGGCCAAGGCAAGCGCCCGCTCGGTGTAGCGGCAGATTTGTCCAGTTTATGTATTTTTAGTTTTGAGCAGTTTAATTAGGATTTTAATTAGTATTTTCGTCCACATCACAATCACAACACAATTCAAATCAATCAATCTACAATGATAAACAAGCAAATAGTGAGTAAAGATAATAACTTGAAAGTAATAAATAACAAATAATTAATACGCGCTATTTGGAAAGGTTCGATCAAAGGAAAGATCTACGTCCTCTACCAAGATGGTTAGTCTTGGATTTCTAATGAAGATCTTATATAATGTGAAGAGTATGGGCATACTCGTCTTTTTCTTTAAGTATCTTTGTGATTCTGATTTGTATATATTGTTAGTTAGTGTAAATATTTAGGTAAGTTTAAGTTTGATTTATTTGACTAACATACTAATACTTATATTTGGTAAGTGGATATATTTTTAGGTGTTTTATTTTAGGAAGACTCTCATATGGAAAGAAGGATCTCTTAGAGTGCAAGGGTGTGGCCGAGCATGTATAAATACAAGTCGACTCATTCATTGACTACTACTGATTCTACGCAATACATTGAGTGTATTAAGTTCTTGAGAGAGTCTTGTTTTTTCTTAGAGCTTCTTGTGAAGAAGAACTCTAAGGTGTTGGATGTTTTCATTCGATCTAGAGTTTTAGATCAATTTGTTCTTTTGATACTTTTGTTTTCTTTCATTCGATTTGTACTCTGCAAATCGCTTTTAATATATGAAAGTTTCCAGCAAGTATTCTTGCTGAAGTTTTACTTGTTATTAAGTTAATTTAATTTCCGCTGCAAATCTGATAACTGTTAAGACAACTGTCTGGACAACTGTTAGCACGTTTGAATACACAGTTGTTCACACAGTTGGTCGATTCCCAGAACAGTCCTAGCCGCCTTGATTTCTTTCAATTGGCACCAGAGCCTGGTCTCGATACACTGAGATCGATCTGTTATGGCCAGTATGGACTGTTCTCATACTCGTAATAAGCCGCCTACTCTGGATGGTTCTAACTATACCATTTGGAAGGCTAAGATGATCATGTACATCAAGAACATTGATCATCGGGCATGGGTCAGCATTCTAGTGGGATATACATCCCCTACTATGGAATGGGTTGATCCAAAAGGTAAAGCATCTGCATCTGATGAAGAGAAAAAAAGATAATTTTTTGTTCCAAAACCCGAGCAAGACTGGAATGCAGAAGAGATTGCTCTTGCTAACTTCAATGCTAAGGCAATGGCTGCAATCTCTGATCATGTTGATCATAATCTGTATAGGTTATTCTCTAACCATACTGTGGCTAAGAATGCTTGGGACATTTTACAACTTCACTGTGAAGGGTCAGATAGTGTTAAACAAACTAAACTGAGAAGACTTATGACTGAGTTTGAGAATCTAAGGATGGGAGAAGATGAGACTATTCAAAATTACTCTGCAAAATTAATGGATATCTCTAATGAATCCTTTGCATTAGGAGAATCTATTTCCAATGCTAGGCTTGTGAGTAAAGTCTTGAGGACTCTCCCAGAAAAATTTAATATCAAGGTTTCTATTATTGAAGAAACATGTGACACGAGGACAGTGAGTCTTGAAAAGGTTCTGAGTATTCTTACTACGTTTGAACTGAACCTTGAAGTACAAAAGACTAGCAAAGCAAATTCAATTGCTCTTGCTAGTGCTCTAACTGTGTCCAAAGATCTTGTGGAACTGTCTAAAGACATGGATGAGTCAACCTTGGAGGAAGATGAGTGTGCTATGATCACTCAATAGTTTAAAAATGTGTTGAATAAAAAACGACAACAGAGATTTCCTAACAAAGGATTCACTCCTTCCACCAAGGCTGAACCATTCAAAAAGGACTCCGGTGTGATAAAACTGGGATTTGAAGGCAAAAAATCGATTGAGTCGGTTCAGTGTAAGGCGTGTCAGGGATACGGCCACTATGCTAATGAGTGTGCTAACGCACTTAAAAAGAGAGGGATGAGCTTAACTGCTACCTTGAGTGATTCAGATGATGATGAAGAGATTGCTAATCTCTCATGTCTTCATTCATCTTTGTCATCTCTCTCTGACAGTAAAAGTGATAGTGAGGTTGTGCAGTCAGATGACAGATCAACTGACTATGAACAGAGAAGGTTTTTGGTGTTAATCATTGTTTTTGAAAACATAAAAATGAAGGAGAGTGAAACTGTGATTGATTTTACTGAAACTATAGAAAAAATTGCTCATGAGTTGGAAGTATTAGGAGATTCTTTTTCTGATACTAGGCTTGTAAACAAGGTGTTAACATCCATCCCAAGAGGTTTTGATGGGATAATTTCTGTGATGAAAGAATTCTATGATCTAGAACATATGAGTTTCATGGAACTTAGAAGGAGATTAATTATTCATGAAACTTCTTTTTTAAAATCATCACCTCCTTCATCTTCGAATTCTGAAAGAAAATCGTGTGTGTATGCTAGTCATAGTGATAGTGAATATGACAGTGACGATGAAAAGTCAAGTGTCAGCACAGAAGAAGTTACTGAATATACTTGCTTGAACTCCACATATGCAGGTAAAGATGATGAGTCAAAGCAGGAAGAGGATGATTTCCTTTCGTATGAGGAACTACATGAGAACTATGTTGAGTTGTTCGCAGATTGGTCCAAGCGAATGGAACAACTCAATGAGTTCAAGAAGGTAAATAAAAAGCTCACCTCTGAAATTTTGATACTCAAAACTGAGAATGAAAGGTTGTCAAGTGAAAGTGAGATTCAGAAGGACTCCATAGCTAGGTTAGAGGTCATGCTTACCAAGAAAGACAATGAGAGTGAAAAATATAAGATGGAACTTGAAAAAGAAACTAATACTCTCATGAAACTTAACAATGGCAAGGCTAAATTGGAAGAGGTCCTGAACATGGGAAACCAAGGAAGAATAGGAATAGGCTATGGAGATCCATTGTTTGTCAAAGAGGGTGAGGGTACTTCAAAAAACAAAGAAAGGTTGAGTGTTAATCAAGTATCTTCTCACAAAAATAGGAGAAACAGCAAGAGGAGATTCGTGTGTCATCACTGTTTCGTCCCTGGACACATTCGTCCATTTTGTTTTAAATTGAAACAGGAACTCGGGCTGGACAAGAACAGCGGCCACTTGAGCAGACAACTGTGGGCACAATATAACAGTCAGTTTCCCAGTCAGTTGCCCAGTCAGAAGCAGCAGGTAGGAAAGGTTTGGTTAAAGAAAGATACTCAGCAGTGCAATGTAGCTCTTACCTCCTTCAAGAGTAGTATGGAAGAAGGATGGTACTTCGACAGTGGTTGTTCTTGCCATATGACAGGTGCTCGTGAGAATCTCAAAGACTATGAGGCATTCAAAGGTGGAAAAGTCAACTTTGGTGGAGGTGCAAAAGGACAGGTAATCGACAAAGGTAAGTTAAATGTTAATGGTTTGCCCAACTTGCAAAATGTTTTGCTTGTTGATGGTCTCAAGTCAAACCTGATCAGCATTAGTCAACTTTGTGACGATGACTTGTTTGTTCGGTTTGATAAGTCTAAATGTGAAGTGTTTGATTCCAAAAGTATGTGTGTTATGTCAGGCATTCGATCTTCCGATAATTGCTATAAAATTGGTGAACCTGAATCTTGTTTTTCTGCGAAATCAAATGAACTTGAAATTTGGCATCAAAAACTTGGACATGCCAGTGAGAGAAAAATAAGTGAGTTGATTAAATTCGGGGCAGCCAAAGATTTGCCAAAATTGGATTTGAAAAAATTAAGTGTGTGTGGACCTTGTCAAAAGGGAAAACAAATAAAGTCAAGTCACAAAAAGGTTCAAACTTTTGGAACTTCTAGGTGTTTGGAATTGATTCACACTGATTTAATGGGTCCAATGGAAGTCGAAAGCATATCTAGAAAGAAATATTGCTTTGTGTGTGTGGATGATTTTTCTCGCTATACTTGGGTCATTTTTTTGAGAGAAAAATCCAACACTATTGAAGAATTAAAAATTTGGTACAAGAAAGTGAAAAATCTCTATGGTTTAAAGGCCATTAGGATTAGATCTGATCATGGTACTGAATTTGAAAATTCTGTTTTTTCCTCTTTTTGCGATTCGAAGGGAATTACTCATGAGTTCTCTGCCCCCAAAACTCCTTAACAAAATGGAGTAGCTGAAAGGAAGAATCGTACATTACAAGAAATGGTCAGAGTCATGTTGAGTGCTAAAAACTTGTCTAAAATTTTTTGGGCAGAAGCAGTCAATACGGCTTGTCACATAGGGAATCGTGTCTTTCTAAGAATTGGAAGTACCATGACACCCTATGAAATCTTACTTGGAAAGAAACCCACAGTCAAATATTTCCATGTCTTTGGATGCATTTGCTATATTTTAAATGACCGTGAGTATCTCTCCAAGTTCGACTCTAAAAGTGACAAGGCCATTTTCATCGGATATTCTCAGAATAGTAGAGCCTATAGAGTCTATAATTTAAAAACCAAAACTATTATGGAATCTATAAATGTTATATTTGATGATGCTACTGATCTTAATGTCAAATCTGCTGAGGATGATGTTTCAGGGTGCACTTGGGTGCACGAGCAGATTAACGATGAATCTGGACCACAGACTACCAAACGAATCTGCAGAAACACAAACTGTGAGAACAACTGACAGACAGGATGAACAGTCAGTTGACCTATCAGATGGTCAAACAGCAGTCGATTCTGGTTCAGATTCTGAATTCGAAAGAGATCAGGTGAGCAATGGCAAAGATCCATCTTCAAGGATTCAGGACGACCATCCAACTTCCCAGGTGATTGGGGGGGTGAACACAGAAAGAAAAACAAGAGGTAAGAGAATCAATTACCGGGAATTGGCCGGCTTAATATGCATGAATTCCGCATATCACCAGGTAAATTCTTGTTTCTTTGTGGCTGATTATGAGCCCAAAAACGTGTCTGAAGCCTTGAAAGATGATACTTGGATCAACGCCATGCAAGAGGAATTGATCCAATTTGAAAAGAATGAAGTTTGGTTCTTGGTCCCTAGGCCCTCTAATATCAATGTTATTGGGACCAAGTGGATATTTAAGAATAAATCTGACGAACAAGGCAAAATTATAAGGAACAAAGCACGTCTAGTGGCTCAGGGTTACACTCAATTAGAGGGTGTGGACTTTGATGAGACTTTTGCCCCGGTAGCCCGCATTAAGTCCATTAGACTGCTATTAGAAATCTCATGCTATTTAAAATTCACTCTACATCAAATGGATGTAAAGAGTGCGTTCCTAAACGGTTTTTTAAATGAGGAAGTGTTTGTTGAGCAACCTAAGGGGTTTGAGGATCCCCATAAGCCAAATCATGTTTTTAAGTTAAATAAGGCACTCTATGGTCTGAAACAAGCCCCACGTGCTTGGTATGGAAGACTGACAGAGCACCTTATTCAAATTGGCTTTAAAAGGGGATAGGTTGATAAAACCTTATTTATTTTGAAAAACAAAAGGGATATTCTCGTGGCCCAAATTTATGTGGATGACATAGTCTTTGGATCTACTTCTAAAACTATGCTTGATATGTTTACTGAGAGTATGACGTCCACATTTGAAATGAGCATGGTTGGGGAATTGAAATTCTTTCTAGGATTACAAATATCTCAAACTATTGAAGGAATGTCAATCTCCCAATCAAAGTATGCCAAAAATTTGGTTAAAAAATTCAGCCTCGAGAATGCCTCTCATTTGAAAACCCCCCATGGGATCCTCTCAAAAATTGTTTAAAGACGAAGATGGAGAGAGTGTTGATCAAACACTCTATCGGAGTATGATAGGTAGCTTGCTGTACCTTACAGCTAGCCGCCCCGATATCATGTTTAGTGTCTGCCTCTGTGCTAGGTATCAGGCTGACCCCAAGGTATCCCACTTAACTGCAGTTAAACGTATAATTAGATATGTGAGTGGTACCACAACTCTAGGGTTAAGCTATACGAGGGACACAAACACGAATCTAGTTGGGTTTAGTGATTCAGACTGGGCTGGGAGCACTGATGATAGAAAAAGCACCACAGGTGGGTGTTTTTATCTTGGGAATAATCTTGTGTCTTGGTTTAGTAAGAAACAAAACTGTGTTTCTTTATCAACTGCTGAATCTGAATATATCGCAGTTGGTAGCTGTTGTACCCAATTATTGTGCATGAATCAAATGATAAAAGATTATGGTCTTAAAAGTGAAACCTTGATGGTATATTGTGATAGTCTAAGTGCTCAGAACATTGCCAAGAATCCTGTACAACACTCTCGAACCAAGCACATAGACATTAGACATCATTTTATTAGAGATCTCGTTGAACAAAAAATCATTACTTTGGAACATGTAAGTACAACGGATCAACTTACTGATATCTTTACTAAAGCGTTGGATTTCGAGAGATTTTCTTCTCTTAAGAAGTCTCTCGGATTGTGTGTTACCAGTTGACTGCACCACTGTGCGGACAACTGTCTGCATTTCTATATAATGGTATAATACAGTTAACACAAATAAAAAAAATAAAAAAAATAAAAAAATGCATTCATTCTAGCACGATTGTCTCTTGTGATCACTTGTTCTTCTTTAGTTCCTTGACTCCGAGTTTTGACCTGTGAATGTGAGACCCTTCTTGACTTGATAATAAAATTATCTTGTTAATTCCTTCGTGTTGTTTATCATGGAGTTAACATCAAATCTAAGCTTGCGGGAAGAACAAGCTGCCTCCAATCTTTGCAGTTACTACTCATTTAGGCAAAAAGCTGAAGTGTTTAAATACATAACTTGAGATCAAGGGTAACACTGTATTGTGAGAGTGAATAGCTCTTCCCGTAACAGATTCATTGGAGATATGCCTTTAAAAAAAGGGGTGTTCTAAAAGCTACATGATTGAAGGTGTAATCTCATTGAATTCTTGTGAGTTAAGACCGAGTCAAGAACTGAGTTGATCATACTTTGTCACGCCCAAATTGAGACAATCTTCACTTGTGTGTTTAGGCATATTTTCCTTAAGTTTTTTTTTTCTTCTTTTGTATTTATATCAGCAAATTGAACTGTTTTCCCCCTTGTTACAGATTTAGTGATTTCATGTGTTCATCGATAATCCAATAACGTGATGTTCAAGTTTCATGCAGGGAGTGATTTTTTTTCGTGTGGAATGAAGGATTCTGTGGTATTATGGCAAGTTTTATTTTGAGTAACTGAGATTTTTCACAATGTTTATCAAGATCTCTCTTGAGGAATCACAATCCCAGTCTTATTTGGATTTTAAAAGGGTGTCCAGCACTAAAAAGGAGCCACAAATCTTTTTCTCCCTCATTCAGTGCACCGGGTTGTGTCTGAGTTCTTTCCCTCCTGGATATCTCTCTTGTCTAGTCATCTGTAAGGGCACACCTCCCTCCTCATAAGTACCGTCAACCACTTCCTTCCCTCCTCATCAGAAATTTCTTCTCATTATTCTTCTTTCTCTCTAAAATTTGCTGTTCAAAGTTCATTACACCGGGTTTGTGTTTACAATTTGTGCAGAAAATCTCCATGGCAGCTTCGTCTTCACTAGCTCCAGCGCTCACCTCTTGTGTCGCCATTGTCGCCGACTTAATCAATATCCCACAATCCGATTTGGCGGTCGATCCTCGATTTCTAGGGTTGCCGGAGCATGCAATCGACGTCGACAACTCTCTCCAGGTCTCAGCCTTGTCCAAAGCTCGCAAAGTCATGGCTCCCGGGTCTCGCCGTTCCGGCCGTCTTGAAAAATTGGGAACAGGGGCTTCTTCTGGGTCTTTCAAACCAAATGAAGTTCGTGCCACCATGGATGCCGAGGCAAGAAAGGCGAAATCATCAGTTAAAAGTGGTTCCCGTCGACGGTTGATTTTAGCAGAATCAGAGGAAGAAGACCCTCCGTCTTCTCTGGCGCCGGCAACCAATGCCGACGATTTTGATGAAGATGTGCCGGTGGTGACTCTGTTCCGGGCAACAAGAGCGAGAAAAGGTACTCCATTCAAAAATCCACCTCTGTCTGCATCATCTCCGACAATTTCTAGGGTGCAAACCCGAAGTGCTAAAAGGAAGGTTCTGGAAACTTCCATGCAAGAAAAGGGGTCCACATCTCAGCATGACGATTCTAGTGACAAAGATGTTGAGGTTGACTCTGAGGAAACCCCATCCGAGCAAGAGGGCCCACGCCGTGTTAGTCAGTATGCATCTTCTGGGGTCAAGGCATCTAACAGGTCAACTGTGAGGAAAACTGTAGGTTCATCTCAGCCTGCATTTAGACAGTCAAGGGGTTCGGCTGGAATATCAAAAAGGGTAAGTAAATTCTCTTCTCTTATTCCCAGTGTCCCATTTAATCTAGACCTTCCCCATGATCCAAAGTTTTATTATCCTTCTTCTGCTGAGCGGTTTGCAAAATATTTTAAAAGAAAATTTTCTGTTGAAAGGGTAAAGGATGATCGTAGTTTTGGGAAGTTGTTTTTGATTGATTTTCTGAGTGAAAGAAAACTGGTCAAATCTTTATCGTTTGCTAAAGCCTTCTCTCGTCAAGTAGTGACTGAGTTTTATGCCAATCTCTCACGCGATGTGGCTCTGTCAGAATCACCAAATTTCCATCACACTTTCATTAGGGATAGGGTAATAGAGTTCTCACCTCAGTCAATCAATGCTTTTCTTGAAACTCCAACCACACCTCTCTCTGATATTCCGAATGACCTGGATAAGGCTGTTAGGACCATTACTGGTCATTCTGTGTTATCTTGGCCATCTGATCTTAGGTCCACTTCTCTTTCTCGCCGTTTCAATTGTCTTCACCACATCATGGTCACCAACTGGAAACCCTCATCCCAACCTTCTATTGTGACTAAAGAGGAGGCTCTCCTTCTGTATCAAATTGGGGAAAATAAGTTTAATCTGGGTTCTAAAATTTTTGAGACTATTGTGAGTTATTCTGAAACTCCTGATTCTCCATACCGCCTTCCTCATCCCTGCTTGATTTCAGCCCTATTGGGTGTTCATGGGATTTCTGCTAATCCAGATGACGATTTCATCTCTCTTCCTCCTAAAATTGTACAACCTAAAACCATGTTTGCTCCAAATCGTTTCAATGACTGGCCTATGCCAGTTGCCACTCCTGTTGACAGGACATCTGCCAGTGCATCTGTTCCTCCAGTTCAGCCATCAGTTCATCCATCAGATTCCTCCCAAGCTATTCTGCAGGCTCAAATTGATTCAGTAAGTGATCAGATTGCTGCACACAAGGCAGATATATTAGCCAAACAGATCATTGTTTCTGGATTGGAACACACTCTCATTGAGCTTCGCAGAGCATTGCATGGTTCTAAACAAAAAGGGGGAGAAAGCTTGCATGAAGGGGGAGCAGCTGCTAGTACAAACGCAGGGGGAGAGAATGCAAATGCAGGGAGAGAAAATGCAGGTGCTGTGATTGTTGCTGGTCCAAGTGGGACTCAAGATGATGATTTAGAATTTTCTTTCGAAAGGGAGATAGCCACTGCGGTTGAAGATGAAGTTCTTGGAGAAGACCTATATTCTGGGCTTTAAAGTTTATTTTTGTTTACTTTTTGGGTTTGTAAAAACTTTGATAGTTTTTTTTTGTTTTTTGTTCTAGCTGGTTATAAATTGTTCTTGGGAAATATGTTTTTATTAATTTTTGCAGGTTTTGTTCAGAACCACAAAGATAGGGGGAGATTGAAGAGTATGGGCATACTCGTCTTTTTCTTTAAGTATCTTTGTGATTCTGATTTGTATATATTGTTAGTTAGTGTAAATATTTAGGTAAGTTTAAGTTTGATTTATTTGACTAACATACTAATACTTATCTTTGGTAAGTGGATATATTTTTAGGTGTTTTATTTTAGGAAGACTCTCATATGGAAAGAAGGATCTCTTGGAGTGCAAGGGTGCGGCCGAGCATGTATAAATACAAGTCGACTCATTCATTGATAACTACTGATTCTACGCAATACATTGAGTGTATTAAGTTCTTGATAGAGTCTTGTTTTTTCTTAGAGCTTCTTGTGAAGAAGAACTCTAAGGTGTTGGATGTTTTCATTCGATCTAGAGTTTTAGATCAATTTGTTCTTTTGATACTTTTGTTTTCTTTCATTCGATTTGTACTCTGCAAATCGCTTTTAATATATGAAAGTTTCCAGCAAGTATTCTTGCTGAAGTTTTAATTGTTATTAAGTTAATTTAATTTCCGCTGCAAATTTGATAACTGTTAAGACAACTGTCTGGACAACTGTTAGCACGTTTGAATACACAGTTGTTCACACAGTTGGTTGATTCCCAGAACAGTCCTAGCCGCCGTGATTTCTTTCATAATGAGTGAGTGTTACAAATTACAACTTTTGAGCTTATACACTAACTCAAGATCTAATATTCTATGAATGAACAAATCCAAATCAATAACCGGTGTATCTCTTAAAGAAAGATCTAAGTGATCAAACTTAAAGAGGTGCGTGTGTGATTTTTGTATCAAGGCTCTTTAGATCTTTGAGATTGAGAGCACAAGAAAACTAAAGTGTTATAGCTTGAAGATCTGGGCTAAGGATGAAGGTATGAAGATGTTCTTGAGGAATCTGGGAATTTAAAAGGCAATCTTCAAATCTTCAACAAATGCTTGAGAGAGAAATTCTTGGAAATCTTAGCAATTCTTTAGAAACTCAGCAACTTCAAAATGTTGAAGTTATGGGGTATTTATAGTGAAGTTCCAAAAACTAGCCGTTGGAAATTCATGATGATTCTGAGCAAAGGACAAATGTGCTGTCGCTCATTGAGTGGAGCACGTGTCATTTTATAGCCGTTAGACACATAACACAAATGTGACTGTTGTGAACAGGTGTCCTCAATTTGGGCGCACACTTGTTATTTAACCATCGTTTGAATTCTTGGCGTAGGAGAATTTCTTCAACTCTTCAAGTCTTTAAAGAATCACTGAGTGTTGAATTAACATCCTTGAGGGGCGCATGAGCCATGGGGCGCATATTACATTCACAGGCGCGTGGCGCATTGGTGAGAGGCGCATGGCGCATATGCTGAGGCGCATGAGCTAATGGAGCGCTTGAGTTAATGCTAGGCGCATACTCATGCGCACGCCCCAAGAGGTGCATGGCGCGTAGCTTGAAGGCGCATGGCTCAAACTCAAAATGGGATTTTCTTGAATCTTGATCTTCTTGCCCTATTCCTAAGCCTATTCTATTACAATGGACAACCTAAAAAAATGAAGTATGAATACTTCTTACATGTGGGTCTAAAGTCTGTTGGTCCCAAAGGGCAACAAGGGTATGAAAAATAGCTAGAGGGGGGGGGGGTGAATTGATGTTTTAAAATTCTTTTCGTACCCTTGATAAACTCAATTGCAAATGCGCACTTTATCAAGTAAGCGTTATGAAATGCGCCTAAGTGAGTGAGTGAAATGCACAGCGGAATTTAGTAATGAAAATAGGCACAAAGTGTGATAAAGGGGCGCACACACACTCTAAGTATTTTGGCTCAAAGTGGTTGAAATAAGGAACTAAGGCAAATGAAATAATAACACAACACAATTCAGTTCAATCAATCTACAATGAGTAAACAAGCAAATAGTGAGTGAAGATAATAACTTGAAAGTAAATGACGAGATAATAACACAAGCTATTTGGAGAGGTTCGATCAATGAAAGATCTACGTTCTCTACCAAGATGGTTAGTCTTGGATTTCTAACGGAGATCTTATATAATGAGTGAGTGTTACAAATTACAACTTTTGAGCTTCTACACTAACTCAAGATCTAATATTCTATGAATGAACAAATCCAAAACAATAACCGGTGTATCTCTAAAAGATGGATCTAAGTTATCAAACTTAAAGAGGTGCGTGTGTGAATTTAGTATCAAGGCTCTTTAGATCTTTATGATTTAGAGCACAATGAAACTAAAGTGTTATAGGTTGAAGATCTGGGCTAAGGATGAAGGTATGAAGATGTTCTTGAGAAATTCTGGAAAAACGAAGGCAATCTTCAAATCTTCAACAAATGCTTTGAGAGAGAAATTCTTGAAATTCTTAGCAAAACTCATCAACTTCAAAATGTTGAAGTTATGGGGTATTTATAGTGAACTTAAAAAAACTAGCCATTGGAAATCCTTGTGGATAAGATGAGCTGTCGCTCGTTGATTGGAGCATGCATATATTATGGCCATTTTGACAATCAACATAAATGTGACCGTTGTGGACACGTGTCAATAGATTAGGCGCATATGCATCTTTTGACCACCGTTGGATCATTGGCGTAATTTGAATTCTCTTCAAGTCTTTGAATCTTCAATAAATCACTGAGTGTTGAATAAACACTTTGAGGCGCGTTTGAGCCAAGAGGCGCATTGAGCCAAGAGGCGCACAGTAAGTGTGCGCTTAAATCAAGGGGCGCAGAGGCGCGTAACATAGCTTATGAAGAAATCCTTATGCGGGCGCTCTAAATGGCGCATGGCACGAATAAAGAAGGCGTGTGTGGCGCAGGAGGCGCATATGGCGGCTCAAACTCACTGAGTGATTTTTCTTGAATCTACATCTTCTTGCCCTATTTCTAAGCCTATTCTATAACAATGGACAACTTTAAAAAATGAAGTATAAATACTTCTTACATGTGGGTCTAAAGTCCATGAAATAAAACTTAGGTGATAGATCAATCAAATCTAATAAATCTTATTACGTTAAAACTGAGATATATGTGGGCATACCCAACAATCTCCCCCTATTTGATTGATGACATTACCTACTATATCAAGGACAAACATTATACTTGATAAAAACATGTCCAATGAATGAAATTGGTAATTCATGTCTCAAGTTAATGCACACACTAGTCCAAGATATAGATTTCTAATCTATTCCAATAAGAATAAAGAATTACATATGGAAAGATAGAAACACAGTTTAACACATTCAAAATGATATATGAATTTTAGATTTGAAATGTTTTAAACCAAGTTTAAACTCATGCAATGAAAGTATGAAACAATCCAATATGATGCATATGAATTTAAAACAATATTCATTTTTTTACAAACAAGGAGTTTGAATGAACAAGGTTTGATAAGAGTGATGCATTGTTCTCATTAAAATTGGGGTGTAGGAGTTACAGATTACAAGTTTTGGAAAGAACAAAAACAAAAGGTGCTAAAACAAGTAACCACAAAATCACTATCACAAAAGAGTTGATTCTATTACAAAAGATTCTAATAAACTTACAATCAAAAATAGAAACTAAGGGTTAGGAGGCGCATCATCGTCCTTCAATCCTTCAACGATCTCTGAAAGGAACGCTGAATCTGTTTAGCGAGCTGATGACTATGGTTCGCTAAGCCCTGAGTGTCAGTGACACTGGAGTGAGTGGCAGTGATACCGTCTCTAAGTAACTCAAGTGATTCACATTGATGTTTTGGTATTCACAATGGAGTGCTGAGTGATTTGTGCTGCTGAGAAATATTTTCTTCTAAGATTTGAATGTGAGCTCACAATGGCATTTTGAGCCGTGACAATGTCAGAAGAAATATGTTCGGCGCGTCTGTCAGAGCATGAGTGAGCAGCAGTGGAGTGAGTGACGACCAATTCTTTCAACACATCCAACTTTGATACTAACACATTCATGTTGGATTGAGACGCAGCAGACTGAGGTATGAAAGTAGGCGCAGAAGAGGTGGTTTGCGCCTGATCAGAATGAGGTTGAACCTGAGTCTGCGCCGGAGGAGGAGAAGGAGAAGAAAGTTTGTCCTTGAGAGAATTCATCTCCCCCTTAATGGCAGCGATCTCTTCAGATTGATCAGTAAGTAAGGAAGTAGAAGCTCAAATTGAGACTTTATCTGTGTCCTGACCTGCTCTAAACTTGCTTGCCCTTGCGTGCAAAGATGAAGAATAGTAAGTACCTCTCGCTCAAATCTGGAGCAGATGGAGGAGGCGCAGGGGATGACTGGGCGATCAGCTTGTAGGGCGCAATAGGTGATGGAGGCGAATGAGGAGGTGAATGAGTAGGAGATGCATATTCATCTTCAGTTTCAACATCAACAGTTTCAACATCAACTATTTCCGTTGTGATTTGATCTGGTCCAGAAGGAGGTGGAGGCGCAACTGGAGAAGGAGTGCGCTGAGGGATGGTCTCTTGCTCCCCCTGAACTGGTTCATCTATGTCTGAAACATCATCGCCAAAAAAATCAGAAAGGAGTTGTTGTTGGGTATGCCCACACATATCTCAGTTTTAATGTAATAGGATTTATTAGATTTGATTGATCCATCACCAAGTTTTATTTCATGGACTTTAGACCCACATGTAAGAAGTATTTATACTTCATTTTTAAATTGTCCATTGTTATAGAATAGGATTAGAATAGGACAAGAAGATCAAGTTTCAAGAAAAAATCACTCAGTGAGTTTGAGCCGCGCTTATGCGCCTCCTGCGCCACGCGCCACGCGCCTTCTACTTCGCGCCATGCGCCATTTAGAGCGCGCCGCATAAGGATTTCTCATAAGCTATGTTACGCGCCTCTGCGCCCCTGATTTAAACGCACATTAATGTGCGCCTGTTGGCTCAATGCGCCTCTTGGCTCAAACGCGCCTCAAAGTGTTTATTCAACACTCAGTGGTTATTGAAGACTCGAAGACTTGAAGAGAATTCAAATTACGCCAATGATCCAACGGTGGTTAAAAGATGAATATGCGCCTAATCTATTGACACGTGTCCACAACGGTCACATTTTATGTTGAGTGTCAAAATGGCCATAATATATGCATGCTCCAATCAACGAGCGACAGCTCATCTTATCCACAAGGATTTCCAACGGCTAGTTTTTTTAAGTTCACTATAAATAACCCATATCTTCAACATTTTGAAGTTGCTGAGTTTTGCTAAGAATTTCAAGAATTTCTCTCTCTAAAGCATTTGTTGAAGATTTGATTGAGATTACCTTCGTTTTTCCAGATTTCTCAAGAACATCTCATACCTTCATCCTTAGCCCAGATCTTCAAGCCTTAACACTTTAGTTTCTCGTGCTCTCCATCTCCAAAGATCTAAAGAGCCTTGATACTAAGAACACACAAGCACCTCTTCAAAGATTAATCATTTAGATTCTTCTTTAAGAGATACACCGGTTATTGTTTTGGATTGTTCTTTCATAGTAATAGATCTTGAGTTAGTGTATAAGCTCAAACATTGTAATTTGTAACACTCAGTCATTATATAAGATCTCCATTAGAAATCCAAGACTAACCATCTTGGTAGAGGGTAGATCTTTCATTGATCGACCTCTCCAAATAGCTTTGTGTGATTATCTTGTCATTTCTT